>JAODAL010060610.1:0-20802 GCA_025379985.1 Phyllomedusa bahiana | reverse complement strand
TTTTAATAAGTGTATAAATATTATCTGACAAAAGAGCTGAAACCTTCTATAACAAAAATCAATGAAACAACACGTTTGTCGCAGAGACCGGCGCTACTAAGGAATTGGGATATAGAGAATTGCGGGAAATAACAGTAAATTCAAAGATGTTTAAGCTCTTCTCATTGGTCGGGCAACAAACCAACCAATCAGAATGGAGCGACAGTGAACCAGTATAACCTATGGAGATGTATGGACCCAATCAAAAATCCAAAGGCGGACAGTTTCAAAATACAGTAAAAAAGCCGAGAAAAGAGCTGATTGTTTGAGCCCAGGCTGCAGATATGAATCCACCAATCATATGTAGTGCAGTCAATTTGAATGAGAAAGAAGGGCGCGATAGAAAGGGCGCCCTACAAAGTTAATACGTCTATGGGAAAAACACTAAGGCCTGTGATTGGTTGGGGAAGAGGGGCTCGTCCTCATATCCAATCAGCGGCTGAGCTACTTTCTCATTAGAGTTCTATGGGGAAAAGAAATGCAGAGCGAGCTCTGTTTGTGACTGCTAATTGAAAAGAGGCGCGGTTATTTGGAGGGTGGTGCCAATGGGAAGAGCGAACGACGCTCTTATGGGTTTTCTAATGCCAATCTGTTATAAAACTGTACATGGCCGAAATCAATGATAAGACTCCCGAAGTTGTGCCGACTGAATATTAAAAAGAACAATAAATAAGGGGGTAACGAAAAAATAAAAATTAATTCAATAATTCATTTTGTTTTATTTCGGTAGCCAAGGATCAATCTATGGTGTAACGAAAATAAAGACATAAATTTTGAAATTACAGTATTCCCCCCGGCAATTCTCTATATCCCAATTCCTGACGTAGCGCCGTCTCGCGACAAACGCATTGTTAGGGATTTGATCTTTTTTCACTAGATAATATTATACACTTAATAAAAAATGAATTATTTAAATATACTCCATTCCGCAGGGCGCTGAGAGCCGAGATTTCATTGCCCCGATTCTCCATTGACTACAATGGGACAAGTAGCTCGCGCTCTGATTGGCCGAGGTTAGCCAAGCCCCCCCCTCTAGATCAACCAATCAGCTCTTTTCTCTGCATTTTATTGTAATTTAACAGTCCCGCCTTTGATTATAGATTGGTCCAAACTTCTCCATAGGTTATAATGGGTCCCCTGTCCTCCTATTCTGATTGGCCGAATAGCCAAGCCCCCGCTAGCATCAACCAATCCGCTCCTTTTCTGCATTTTATACTTGTATTTTGAAACTGTCCCCCCGCCTTTGAATTTGAATTGGAGCAATACGTCTCCATAGGTTATAATGGATCACTGTCGCTCCTTTTCTGATTGGCTGGCTTTTGCCGACCAATCAGAATTGCATGCAGAATTTTGAATATACTGGTGTTTTCCCCGGTACTATTTTTATAAAAAATTTTTTTCAATACCTAATGTTCCTGATGTAGTGCCGTTCTGGATTTTTGGAAAGTGATTTTTTTTTTTTTTTTTTTTTTATTAGTCTTGAGCTTTTTTTGTGTTAATGTTTTTACAAACCTAATAAAAGGCGATATTTTTTGGAATCATAACTCCCCCTGCCGCACTGAGCCGAGAGCCTAGATTTTCTGATGCATTTTCTATATGTTTCCTCGCATGTTCTGATTCTCGCTTCACTTCGCCTCCCCGGACATTTAGACCAGAATCAACCAGGTCTGGCCTGTCGGAGCTGCCGAGCGCTGCAATGCCGCCACACTTTGCCGACTCGCGAACGAACATGCTTCGGAGGTTTCGAGCGCGCCGCATCCCTCCCCGTACGCCACATCGCGCCCATTGCACGCCCCTTCATGGCGGGGCGCATCATGAAAGTGGCGAACGCTGCGCCTAACATCGCATCCCAGCGTTCCAGACAGCGGATTCGGGCCAGTGGAAGCCAGGTTACGCCAGAAAACAGCGAAAAAGCCCGTCATACCATTCGCCCCAACCAGTTTTCCTCTTACTTGAAGGGCTATCCCATTTAGAAGAAAATTCACTGTTCTCGGTTGCTCATTGCTAGATGTGGATCCGGCCCAGCATATGATTTTAGGAGAGCAGCGGCTAGCACTCTCCTTCTCATCTCACTTCTATGGAATTCAGAGTATAGCCGAGTGTGTGCGCTACTCGGAAACATTCACATAAGGGCCGGAACACAGCTGGCAACAAGCGGCTGGCGAAGCGAATTTTCCCAAAATGGGAACTACCTCTTTAATGAAAGGCTTTAGAAGATGACATTCTCTTTTAGAGTCATTTCATTGCACCTCATTAGGTTGTTACGATTCAACCATTTTCATCAAGTTTTTTTTTTTCAAATCCCTACAGACAATATTAATTTGATTATTGTAAAAAGAAAAACACATATGTGAATTGCAACATTCTGTAGAACAACTCACAGAATCACTTTTTTTAATGTCATGAATCAATTAAAACCTGTTGTAAGAAAAGTAGTGGTCCAACGCCGTAAAGAAGAGTTGTCCAGGGTGGTAGAGGGCCAAAAATTGACATTTTGCACCAGGGCCCAGAACCTTTGGCTTCAAACATGACATTCTACTTTTTGTTGTATGGTGGAAAAAACACCTATACTTACTTCATTTAATATGGTGTCCTTTAAGTATCCATCAGGTTTGTACCTTGAGAAAATAGCCCTTTTCCCCCCTCTGACCAGACAATCAAAATGTTGGTGTAAAAAGTGCCTTATATAATCACATTTTCCGAATCAATGACAATCCTTTTCACCCAGCTTTCTTAACAAGCTAAGGCTCCCATGAAGAATTTGTAAAAACATACAATGAAAGATAATACATCAGTGTTTTATAAACTGCATAGCAAAGTATAACAATGGTTTTTAATATTAGGTTCCCCTGGAACACAGAAACACCTGCAAGAAGATCATTGTCTGCTTGCTGATATTTCACATTCATTAACTTTACCCACAGGGATACATGATGTAACAGTTTAGATTTTTTTGGTTGAAATCGTAGCAAATACTAATCCAACTCATAAAATATAATATTACCATGTTTAGATTCTGCACACTAAAAAGTTGGAAAACTAAGCCCTAGCTCTGGTGTCCCTATTACCTTGTTTTTTTTATAATTGCACCTGTTTGAACTTGTTACCTGTATAAAAGAGACCTATCCAAGCCTAATCATCACTCTAACCTCATCACATGGTCAACACGCAAAGAGCTAACTAAAGACAGGGAGACAAAATTGTAGACCTACACAAGCCTGGGATGGACAATAGGACAGTAGGCAATCAGCATGGTGATAAGGAACAACTGTGGCGCAATATTAGAAAAGCAAGAAACTAGACAAGATGAATGTCGAATTCTATATCCCAGTCTGGGACACCATGCAAGGATCTCACCTCCCCCGTGCTGTGGATTCAGTATTTTGAATCTGCCTGAAAAACTGACCACACCCGAGCTGTGTAACTTCAATAGATATTCTGTGCTGAAGTCCCCTATGAGGTTTTTTTCCGAAAACGAAACCATACCCGTGGAATATAACCATGTTCTATATTCGGCGGGACTGACATCAGATTCCTGCAGCCTTAGTCCTCCTGGTGCCACCGGGAATCTGACCGCCATTTTTTGTGCAAAAAAAAGCTGTGCTACCGTGGTCCAGCAAGGTGGAAATGCCATCAGAATTTTTGGATGGCATTTTTCACTTTGCTGGGTGGATCTAGCCCTAAGGGTAAATTCCCTTCATTTGAATCAGGCAAACCCTGCACAGTAGAGTCACAGTTGTGAACCACGCACAGATTTTTTACACCATGGATTTCAAATCCACGGTGTGAAAAAAAAAAGAATGGACGTCCATTTTTTTTTAAATGGATCAACTCAGATTCTGCTTTGGGGCAGGTGTTAAACCCAGGTTGCTCCATTGATATGGAGCTAATTTGATCCAAATCATAGACAAATGTCTTCGCCAGTAATCTCATAATGCCAATGTGCGTCCCCAGCGCGTCAGAAGGGCCCGTCCCAGTCCCCTTTCCAGAGGCCAGTGTTTTTGTGTGGGTGGGGTGGGGAAGGCCCCTTGATAAATATCAGCCTGTCAACAAAGCCCTGGGCTGTGGCCTGGGACCTATGCCTGGACACCAGCGCTGTGATGACTGTTGTGGCAGCCTGAGTTAGTGTCCCTCAAAGGATATGATACCCAAATGACATGTGACTGTCTCAGAATTGGAAGGAGTTGTGTCGGTGCTGCCAGTTCGCCAAGGTTTATTTTGGACTGAGAGCGGGAGATGGGGTAATTGCCCATACATTCCAGCCAGTGTTTTGATAGGGACAGACCCTGGAGTTACCTAGGGTACATTTGAGCCCCCTGATCCCCCAAGGTATGCTCCTTCCCAAATGTAAAGTAATATCCACCCCGAGTAAAAATTTGGACTGTGTTATTAACCTGGATACTGATGTAAGTGAGGGGGGTGGGTGATGTGTCCCTCTCCACTTTGTGAGAGGAAGCAAGGTAAGCAGATTGCAAGAGGCTGCAGGTATGTCCAGCTAAGTCTGCTGGGATTTGTAGTCCTCTGGTGTGGTTTAGCAAGGCACAGACGGGGCAAATGGGTAACATTGGGGGAGCAATGCCAGTGAGACAATGGCTCCCAGTTAAAGCCATAGGGAAGGTCTCTCCGTTGTGGAGAGGCCCTTCCTATGGCTTTACCTGGAGCTCTGTCATCACCTGTATGTCACCCCAGCCGCAACCGCACCGGATGTGGGGCCAGGTTAGGGTCGACGAGCAAGCACCGGGACAGACATGGGCACACAGGCGGCAGTGGGAGCATGCAGGTGAGGTAGGCTCCCAGGTAGTGCCACAGTGCAGGGCTTCCCCGCAACCTGGGATGCCAAGGGCCAGGTTAGGGTCCGATAGAACTAGCGACCGTAAGACACCGTAGGGGAAGGGACCACAACCAATGAGGTTGCAGCAGCAATCGTGGCCGCTGTCAAGCTCAGTGGAAGTCCAGGGGCCAGAGGGTCTACAGGGGCCAACAGATAAAAACCCCTTGCCATTGGACCCAGGTAAGAGTAGTGTGTTAGATATGGGCCAGAGACAGAGTCCAGGGGAACTGACAGAAGCGTAGCTAGGATTGTTTTTCTAGTCCGTCTCATAAGGTGATTAAAAATAAAAAAACTGATCCTGAGCTGTTCTTTGTCCCGATCAAGCTGAAACCAACGTTATTCCTAATTCTCAGTCTTGAATATCGCTTTCCTGAGCAGGTTTTCTGGCTCGGTATCAGTCCAGCAACGGACCAGCTTATTAACTAACGGGGAACTAGTTGGCATCTATCTGCTGTGGTTAAACGATCTCTCCCAGCCATCAGAGGTAGCGGGCAAGTGGGTATCATCTCACGATCCCTGGGTCCCAGTGCCCGTGTGGACAGGGGGTTAACTTGTGAAACTGTATCCGTCAAACTTTGCGTGACCCCTCGATAGCACGGGGTCTCCTGACAGGTGGCTTTTTATAATTAAGACCCTTGCAGCCTCGTGTGCCAATCCTAAGTATCCAATAGACTTTGTTAATTAGACATTGTTTTGCTCTCCTTTAAGTGGTTTATATTTATATTATTCTATCCAAAAAAAAACAACAATCTTAAACTGTCTTGGAGAACACCCGAAAGGCGCCACTGTAATAAACAGTCTAGGTGTAAAACACGACTTTGTAGCCGATCAGCAACTAATCAAGCGCCCCTTTTCATTTTTACAGAGCACTATATGAATGAAGGGGCACCGATAGGTTATCTATGTACAACAAGGAGTTTTAGACCTACACAGATTTCATACCTGTGGTCCAAAATGCTTTAAACACTCCTCATGAGTAGGATTTTACCTGCTTTTCACTGCTGTTATATGTTTCCTAAAATTCTCATTTTAATAGAACCTTTCCACCACCAGCAAACCTTATGAAAGTAATAGAATACTAAAGATATACACACTTTCTCAAATAATGTTTAACTTAGATAAATTAAGCATTTCACCTTTATTCATTTTTTTTAAATGACTGGCCCCATATAAGACAGGACTGAAGTTGGGCCAAGTTGGCTCCTGACGGCAATGATGGATAACTATGTTGAACAGCTCTGTGAAACTGCCTGCTTCTCCGCTGAGAGAGTCCACTGAGTGCAGAGGACCTGCAAGGTCTGTACCCATCTGTCCATTGGGAAGCTTTGTGAAGTACCGCTACTCACAAAAAGTTTAGGGGATAATTGAATTTGGTATGAAATTATGATAAGCATAAAAGGGCGCAGTATAGATTATGCTGTTGAAATATCAAAATTTCATGCGCATAATGATACCCTAGAATGCGCCAGATTTATGAACCCACACAACAGCAGGTCCATAAACAGGCAGCCTTCGAGCGCTAGTACACCAAACATTTCTGATTGAGAGGTATACGACTAATTGAAATGCTTCCTACTACTCTGCATACTAACTGTTAGCCTACGCGTGGTGGAGGATATGTTCTGCTGAAATGGAATCAACCCTTCTGTTCCAACTAGTGTCAGCCTCCTAGGAGCATGGCCTATACCCACCATGCTGTGTGTCCCAATGAGTCCAATAAGAAAATGATTTTACCATTTAAAAAAGGCTTTTAATTGGATAAAAATAGTCAAACATTAAAGAAAATATTAAATTGTGGAATTGCTGTTTTTTTTTCTATTACCCCCTCAACAAAGAAAAGAAGAAAAAATAATAAAAGGTTTTAACTCCTTATATATATATCCCAAATTGGTGCCACTAAAATGCAACTCATTCCACCGAAATAGCCTTCAAATGGCTAGCTTAATGGAAAAATTAAAAATGTAAGATCCAAAACAACAGTTTTTTATAAGAACTAATATGAACGTCTCCTTAAAGGAAACCTGTACCTTTATTATATATGCTCTTCACTAAGGAACAAGCATGTAAAAGGGATTGTTGCCACGATCTAATATTCATACCTCCAGTAATCCAGCCTTCAGCTTCATGTGCTGCTCAGAAAGGTGCCGCGTGTGATTGTCATTGAATTGCATAACATGTGACCCACCAGGGCCTTTCCTCCTCTCTAGTCAAAGAAAGTCTATGTAAGCATTTTGCTTACTGAAAGTTTTTGCCTCCAGCATAAGGGTCCTAGGCTCAAATCCCTGCAGGAACCAAACCTTTTTATTTCTCTTTATCAATGCAATTTTTTTTATTTATTTGCACTGTTTGACTAATTACTAAGGAGTCCAGGGGACAGGAGTAGAATGACAGGCACCTGGGGTTTGAACACACAGTACTGCTGAGAGGAGAAGTGATGTTATGAGCATGTGAACCAGGACGGAGGAGCTCTCACCCTGGTCGAAATCCACTGGAGAAATGAGCTGTAAGCAATGGATCACTAAAGGAGCAGCTAAAGACCTAAACGGTGCAGAATTTTCATAAAAATTGAATGGTTAAAATGTTTTGTTTTTTAATTTGCAAGCTTCCCACGTCAATTTTACTTCGTGGCAAAACCCCTTTAAGTAGTGACAGTAACGCGGTTTTCAGTAGTCTGTCATGTATGCTCTGATGTGAAGTACTTTAGAAGATTTTACAATATCATTCTTGCAGCATGCTGTCAAAGATGAGTCCGACTTATTTATGAGCTGCTGCCCACCAACTGCTGATTATCATATTTCCAGTAATAAGTAGAAATGTGTCAATCAAAGGTGAATTCAGCTGAAAGGGGTGTTCCAACACTAAAAAGTTTGTTAGTCTGTCTGGCCATGATAAAAACTATAACAAAAAACTTAACTCGTAAACATTCTCGTACCATCGCTGTGGTCGTCCCGGTAGTCCCAGCAAATAGCTTCCCCGTTCAGTCTTCACGTGGCCCTGCACAGGCCACAGCAGTCGTATGTAGTATATCCAGTACATGACTACTGCGGCCTGTGTATGGCTGCAGGATCACTTTTGGTATGAACAGGATAGTCATCTGCCTAGATCACAGGGAGGGCTGTAGCCATAAAAGCTACTTTTTAAGTTTTATTTTTTTCCTTTTTATCATGCCCTAATGGACCAACAAGTTTGTTTGTTTTTGCAACGGTACACTGCTTTAAGTTAAAATACTGAATCATGTGACCTACCTCTAATAATAGTTGTTCATATACTTACATTCAAAATTTCAGCTGTTAATAAGGGGACAATGGGTCTAGTAGCTTTTATACTCATTAGACTATCAGCTGGAAATCCACATGATGCTTGAACAGAAATCTATTGTGTATTAGGATTAGATATTCATGGGTATATCAGCTTCCATCTATATGCTCAGTATAATTTTTTGGATACTTTTTAGAAAAACTAAATTTAAATTAAAACTCTACTTCCAGACTGCTTTTACTCTACATAATATTAGAGAATATTGTCTGAGGTTCTCCTAGAGCAGTACATAATGAGTACTGTAACTGTAGTAAGTTTTGAGACTTGAGAAATAACAATGCAATAAGAGGGTCCATTAGGAAAAAACTGTACTTTGGTCAACCTCAAATTGAGAAAGTCAGGAATTTAACTGAAAAAACTGTCAAAGGAGGAAGAGGTGAAAAAAAAGACTGAAGTGTGACAACATGACTATTACCAAATACGAGGAACCTGTTTGTCTAACTGAAAGGGATCTGCACAGGAGAGATGAATTATTAAAAATGATTCTATGGCTTTTTATAAATAATATTTATAGGGGTATTCCCATATTATTGATTAGTTTTAAACATGTAGGTAAATAAACATTTTTACCAAATACACTTCTGTTGTGCTTCATTTCACAGATACAGCAGAATATATATTTTATTCGTTCAACAAGTGGTTTCTTATATTTCCAGCCACAGCTGTGCTCTAGTAAAGATACTCAGGCTTGTGATTTTAGCCTCTACCATGTCTTATCAGCAGTAGGGGGCTGGGTGGTAAAGCCAAACTCTCATTGGGACATGGCTAACTCTAAGGGCGACATGTATGACCGTGAATTTACGCCTTTTTCTGGCCGTTTTTCCTGCGCTCTCACCGGATCGAATCCGCTGTCGGAACGCAGGGATGGCGGTGTTAGGCGCAGCGTTATCGCCACTTTCGGCTGCGGTCAACATAAGGGCTGCAATGGACGCTGTGTGGGCGCGGTGTAGGCTTTCAGGGCGGACGCGGCGCGCCTCGAAAACTTCCGAGGCATGTACGATCGCGAGTCGGCAAAGTGCGGGCATTGCATGCGCTCCGCGCACTCCGACATGCCGACCTCACGTGATTCTGGTCTAAATGCACCGCGGAGCTAAGTGAACCGAGAACGGAACATTGATAGTAAACAAAGAAGACGCAAAAGAAATCTCGGCGCGTCATCGCCGTGCGGCAATGAGTAAGATTCTGAAAAATCGCCTTTATAAAGCTAAAACATTCTCCTGTAAAAGAGCTCAAACTTTCAAATAAAATAAAAAAAAAAAAAATTCACTTTTTCAAAATCTAGAACGGCCTACATCAGGAAATTTGTGATATTTGGTAAATTGCCGGGAATACCGTAATTCAATTCGAAATCGCTTCTCATTGGTCCTGGCAGAAGCCACCAAACAAAAATAGGAGCGACAGTGACCCATTAAAACCTATGGGAGAAGAATTGACCAATCTAATCAAAGACGGGACAGTCAAAAAACAGTAAAAATCGGAAAAGAGCTGATTGGTTAAGCTAGCGGGCTTGGCTAGCTCAGCCAAACAAATAGAGCGACAGAGACCCATTATACTATGGAGAAGAATTGACCAATCAAATTCAAAGGCGGGACAGTTCAAAATACAGTAAAAATGCAGAAAAGAGCTGATTGGTTGAGCTAGCGGGGGCTTGGCTATTGCAGCCAATCAGAGCGTGAGCTACTTGTCCCATTGTAGTCTATGGAGAGATCGGGGCAATGAAATCTCGGCACTCAGCGCCGTGCGGCATGGAGTATGATTAAAAAAAAACGTTTTTATTAGGTGTAAAACATTCTCAGAAAAAGAGCTGAAACCTTCTATAAACATACATAAATAAAATCCCGAAAAACGTGTTTGTCGTGGAGACCGGCGCTACATCAGGAATTGCAATATAGAAAATTGCCGGGAAATACAGTAATTCAAATTTTTTAAGCTCTTCTCATTGGTCGGCATACACCAGCCAATCAGAATAGGAGCGACAGTGGCCCATTATAACCTATGGAGGAGTATGGACCAATCAAATTCAAAGGCAGGACAGTTCAAAATACAGTAAAAAGGCAGAAAAGAGCTGATTGGTTGAGCCCAGGCGGCAGATATGAATCCACCAATCATATGTAGTGCGTCTATTTTGAATGGAGAAAGAAGGGCGCGATAGAAGGGCGCCCTAAAAGTTATTACTGTCTATGGGAAATATTCTAGTACTGTGATTGGTTGGGGGAAGAGGGGCTCGTCCAGCTTAGCCAATCAGCGGCTGAGCTACCTTCTCATAGAGTTCTATGGGGAAAAGAAATGTCGAGCGAGCTCTGTTTGTGATTGGCTCAGTTAAAAGAGGCGCGGTTATTTGGACCAATGGGAGAGCGAGCGACGCTCTAATGGGTTTTCTAATGCAATCTGTAATCAAACTGTACATGGCAGAAATAAAATGATAATACTCCCGAAGTTGTACCGATCTCTATATAAAATGAACAATAATATGGAGGTAACGAAAAAAAAAAATATTAATTAAACTAAATTCATTTTTATTTCTTTATTTTCGTTAGCCAATGATCAATAGTATGGGTGTAACGAAAATAAAGAAATAAAAATGAATTTAGTGAATTAATATTTTTTTTTTCGTTACCTCCATATTATTGTTCATTTTATATAGAGATCGGTCAGGGGCGTTGCTAGACTGGTTTATTCGGGGCACAAGCCCCGAATGAAACAGCCTGTGCCCCGAACCTCTTACTTACCAGCTGTCCCGGAAGGTCCGAGAGCCTCCCGCAAATAGGGGAAGTTTCCTGGACCCAGCGACAGCTGGTAAATATCCTGCAGCCCAACGGCAGCGCGGGGCTCTGTAGACAGGCGCAGCGCTGGGGCAGCGTGATCCGACACTGCCCGACATCACTGAAAGCAGGGGCCGCCCGCCTGGCAGCTGCCCTGTGAAGCCCGTGCTCAGAGAGTGATTGATCGGTGAGGGGCTGGGGAACAGGCAGCAAAACTATTTGTCCCGTGCAGGCTTCCTCCTTCCCCCCTCCCCTCTGTACAATGCTAGAGCCCCGGAGAGGAGAGGCTGGAGGGAGGGGGTGACCCACGAGAAGCCCTCACATCACTGACGGCCAGCTATGTCACCATGTGCAGTGGACAACATAAAGCAATGGTTCAGGTGAGCAGGAAATAAGAGTCCTGCAGGCTGCTGGACATCAGAGGATTGTACCTGCTTTCTCACAGTTTTTCTGCCTCCTGCTGTGGTGTCCCCTCTGTGCTCCCCATAGTGAAATTCTCTAATATACAGTGCAGAGTTTTCCTGCAGGGCAGGGTGACCCCTCCACCATATACAGAGCAGGCAGGTCTTTATTCTTTTCGTTTTGGGTCACACTGTGCTGTGGCCCCTTTTAGGACCTGTGTTGGGATATGTGAAAATATGGGAAAAACACATCCCAAGAGATCCCACAACGTGTCCATAGGGGACAACAGCACAGACATGGTCACTTTTGGACTGTGTGTGTTCTGTTTTGTAAATGCTTCCTGTGCTGGACAGAACAGTGCGCTCAGTAGCGCTATTTTGTCCAGGTCAGAAAGCTTTTCTTTCTTTGCATTGTGAGAGCCTTTTTTCTGGAACGAGTTGTATTTTTGATAGTATCACAGAATGCACCGTATGTACATTAAATACAAATTCTTTGTGAGTTGGAATTAGGAAAAAACACAACTGTGCAATTTTTTAGGAGTTTTAATTGTTCTGGAGTTCATTGTGTGATATAAATGACATATTATCTATATTCTGTAGATCAGAACAATTTTTGTGATAAAATATATGTATACTTTAGACCTGATAAACCTCTGCATCAGAGGTTCTGATTGGAACCTCCGGCACAGAGGTGAAAACTAAAGCCAGAGGGATCTGTTCACTGCAGACACCCACGGCGTCCAACGGGTCCTATTAATTACAGTGGGTCCGTCAGGTTTCTGCTGTGGTGTCTGTAGTTGAGAAGGAAGAAATAGTTGCTGTGGATTTTTTCTGTCTCAACAACAAACACTATGGCAGAGATCTGATGGATCCACAGCAAAAAACCTGACACAGATGTGAACTGGGGTTTCAAAACTACTTGTAGTTTATCAGTCCATAAAGGGATGATTTAAAAATAAAATATTTACCTTCAGAACCCACTAATTCAAGTGTCATAGCAGGTCCTTGTGCAGCCAATTACAGGCCATGGTAGTGACTTGTAATTGGCTGCACATTGTCTGCAAATTCACAGTGAGCTAATGTGAATGTGAATTTTCCCCTTCTATTTTATAAGTATACGTTCTTTTAGATTCTTTCAACAGTTATTGAAATAGGCATACAACTAGTGACAGGGATATAAGTTTCTCTGTAAAAATCCATGCCACAGCTCACAATGGGGCGTGAAAAATGCAGTGTGAACCCAGCCCTACAGAGCAAAACATAACACAGAGGGCCCGGGCCCTGGATGTTTTGGGACCCTAGCAATGCCCCTGAGATCGGTACAACTTCGGGAGTATTCTCATTTTATTTCTGCCATGTACAGTTTGATTACAGATTGCATTAGAAAACCCATAGGAGCGTCGCTCGCTCTCCCATTAGTCCAAATAACCGCGCCTCTTTTAACTGAGCCAATCACAAACAGAGCTCGCTCTGCATTTCTTTTCCTCATAGAACTCTATGAGAAGGTAGCTCACCCGCTGATTGGCTAAGCTGGACGAGCCCCTCTTCCCCCAACCCATCACAGTACTAGAATATTTCCCATAGACAGTAATAACTTTTAGGGCTCCCTTCTATCACGCCCTTCTTTCTCCATTCAAAATAGACGCACTACATGTGATTGGTGGATTCATATCTGCCACCTGGGCTCAATCAATCAGCTTTCTGCTTTTACTGATTTTGACCTGCCCGCCTTTGAATTTGATTGGTCAATACTTCTCCATAGCTTATAATGGGTCATTGTCGCTCCTATTCTGATTGGTCAATACTCCTCCATAGGTTATAATTGTTCACTGTCGCTCCTATTCTGATTGGCTGGTTTATGCCGACCAGTCAGAAGAGCTTACAGAATTTGAATGACTGTATTTCCTGGCAGTTTCCAATATCGCAATTCCTGATGTAGCGCCGGTCTCGGCGACAAACTCGTTGTTCGGGATTTTATTTATGTATGTTTATAGACGGTGTCAGCTCTTTTTCAGAGACTGTTTTACACCTTATAAAAACGATTTTTTTTAATCATACTCCATGCCGCACGGTGCTGAGAGTCGAAATTTCATTGTCCCCCATCTCTCCATTGACTACAATGGGACAAGTAGCTCGCGCTCTGATTGGCTGGGATAGCCAAGCCCCCGCTAACTCAACCAATCAGCTCTTTTCTGCATTTTTACTCTATTTTTAACTGTCCAGCCTTTGTATTTTTTTTGTCAATTCTTCTCCATAGGTTTTAGTGGGTCTCTGTCGCTCCTATTCTGATTGGCTGAGCTAGCCAAGCCCCCGCTAGCTTAACCAATCAGCTCTTTTCTGCATTTTTACTGTATTTTGAACTGTCCCACCTTTGAATTTGATTGGTCAATTCTTCTCCATAGGTTTTAATGGGTCTCTGTCGCTCGTATTCTGATTGTCTGGTTTATGCCGACCAATGAGAAGCGCTTACAGAATTTGAATTACTGTATTTCCCGGCAATTTCCAATATCCAAATTCCCAATATAGCGGCGTTTTTGATTTTTGGAAAGTGATTTGATTTATGTATTTTTTTTAGTAGGTTTGAGCTCTCTTTCTGATAATGTTTTACACCTAATAAAGGCGATTTTTTAAATTCATACTCCATGCCGCACGGACATGTTTAATGATTTCTCACTGGTTTCCAGCCTGTCTCGAATCGGAATACATGTTAGGCGCAGTCCTTCTACACTTAAGTCCCGAACTGCGCCCCACACACTGGCGAGGCGCGGTGGACTTTACACGGCATGTATGATCGCACTAGCTCGGGCAGCGAATCTTAGGCGCAGTCTCGCACTGCGCCTAAGTCCCGCACTGCGCCTCACACACTGGCGAGGCGCGGCGGACTTTATACCGCATGTATGAGCGCACCTCGGCACCGACATACATGAGGCGCAAATTTCGCTGTAAAACTGGCGGAAATGTGCGCTCCGACGGGGCAAGAATCATAGATGTCGCCCTAAGTGTCAGTCTTTCAGTGTCTAAAATTAGAGCAAGACATCTGCTGCCTGTCTCTCAATACAGCTCAGCTCAGAGACACAGTTCTTATCTTTATTCATACAGACAACTATGCTTTTAGCTGTGAACATTAGAACATAGGTAGATTAGAGAATTTCAGTTCTTATTTAGTTAGACAGAGACTTTTAAAGAAGCATCTTAAGCGCTGATACAAGCCGGGAAGAGGTATTGGGATGGGGCTGACGGAAAGAGGCGAAGACAGAAGGCTGGCTTTGAAAGGAGGGTGCATATTGTGCAGCCCAGACTCTGCTTTGAACCTGCATTGAAATGGCATTTTTTTTTAACCACTTTTTGGCCAGCACACCTCGCACCTGAGGTGAAATTGTACCTTTTATTTTGTGCGTCCCAGTTTTTTTCAAAGAGCCACCTTGTCATTAAATTTGGATACAGAAATTTTGTAGTAACTGTTGGTGTATTTCATTGGTGCAAAAACCACCTTTTGTTATCCGTATAACTTTTAAATAGCTGTATTGCACGTGGTGCGGCCCAGTTTTTTTCAAAGAGCCACCTTGTACTTAAATTTGGATACAGAAATTATCTAGTAACTGTTGGTGTATTTCATTGGTGCAAAAACCACCTTTTGTTATCCGTATAACTTTTAAATAGCTGTATTGCACATGGTGCGGCCCCCAGTTTTTTCAAAGAGCCACCTTGTACTTAAATTTAGATACAGAAATTTTCTAGTAACTGTTGGTGTATTTCATTGGTGCAAAAACCACCCTTTGTTATCGGTGTAACTTTTAAATAGCTGTATTGCACGTGGTGCGACACAGTTTTTTTCAAATAGCCACGTTGTACGCCAATTTTGATAGAAACATTTTCTAGTAATTGTTCTCGTTTGTCATTGCTGCAAAAAACGCAATTTCTCATCCGTGTAACTTTTGAATGGTTTTATCGCACTCGGTGCATCTCAGTTTGGCGCAGATAGCGCACTTGTATGATAGTTTGTTGAAAACTATCAATTCCTAGTCCTACTGGGCAGTTGTAAATCCCTGGGACTGAAGGAAGAACACTGTTGATTTGGTCTTACGGTTCTTCCAACAGACTGCAGATTAGAGGGATTTAAGAATAGCTGTGATTTGCCGTCTTTCAATAAGAGACTGTCAAAAACTCTTCCATACCTTTTTAAATTTTTATCTTTCTGAACATGGAGCGAAATGCAGGTGGTAAGCGAGCAAAGAAGGGTGTAGGACATGGAGGTAGAGGTACGAGAGAAGGTGCTCCTTCCAGTGCTGGCGACAACACGCAAGCCAGCGGATCTTCGGTTGCAGGACCGTCAGGTCTGTCATCGCTGGGTCGGTGCCCTGTGAATCTCAGTAACGAACAGCGTCGCCAATCTGTTCTTCAGTGGTTAATGCAACCTGCATCCAGCAGTCTTACCTCCTCGTCCTCCCAGTCACGGCCACAAATGTCGTCATCAGCATCGTCAGCATCCGTCCAACATGAAGCGAAGGCAGCCCAAATGTCAACTCGTGTACCCAACACTGTGGATAATCCATTTTCTGAAGACCTCTTTGATGACAAAATGCGGTTGGGGTCAGAAGGCTTTTCAAAAGATCAAGAGGCCAAAGAGGATGATTTTGTCTGCTCTGACGCCCAATCGCTGATGCCATCAGAGGAGGAAAAGGAAGCCAGTCAATCGGCAAAAATCCCGGGCGGTCGGCAACGCCTTGCAGTGCCTGTTGCTTGTAGCCCGCAGGACAGGTATAGTCAATGTCCAGTTCAACTAAATGGGTGTTTCAAAGACTCCTTTTTCCAGCACTTTTTAATCTGTGAGTCAGACAGGTTTAATGGTCATACTGCGGTCCAGGACAGGTATAGTCAATGTCCAGTTCAATTAAAATGGTGGTTCAAAGACTCCTTTTCCGTTACTTTTTTAATCTGGGGGTCATGCAGGTTTGGGGCTTATGCTGTGGCCCAGGACAGGTATAGTCAATGTCCAGTTCAACATAAATGGTGGTTCAAAGACTCCTTTTTCCAGCACTTTTTAATCTGTGAGTCATGCGGGTTTTGGGGTCATGCTGCGGTACAGGACAGGCATAGTCAATGTCCAGTTCAACTTAAATGGTGGTTCATAGACTCCTTTTTCTGGCACTTTTTAATCTGTGGGTCAGACAGGTTTAAGGGTCATGCTGCGTTCCAGGACAGGGATAGTCAATATCCAGTTCAAGTAAAATTATGGTTCAAATAATACTGCCTTCTGGCACTTTTTAATTTGTGGGTCATGCAGGTTTAAGGGTCACGCTGTGGTACAAGACAGGGATAGTAAATAGTCTGTCAGTTTTTTTCTGTGACTCTTGTTGCCTAATTGTGTTGCCTAAGATGTAGCATGTACCCAGTTTACTGTTGCGGATGTTAATTCCAGCTTCTCCACCCCTGCTTGGGTGTAAGAATGAAGGTGTTGTTCCTCTCCCATAGACTTTAATGGTCATCGGCGATAATCTGTTATCGACTATAGGATATCGTCATGTTAATTGCCGATATCGACTATCGAATCGATAACGATAGTTGACACAATCGCTCATCACTACTCTCTACCACTGGAGGCAGATGCCAGCAACCTTGGCACACACCTCTAACTCGCTTACTGTAGCAATGTTCCTGGTGTGCTGAACATCTGTGGAGAAAGTCAAAGATACCTTCAGACTTTCTCCACTATAAATTCATGCTCAGGACTTATCACACTGCCCTACACCGCTCTACACAAGAATATTTCACCTCCCTCATCTCAACATTACACAATCACCCAAAATGACTGTTTGAAACTTTCCATTCCCTCTTCCGGCCTAAAGCTCAGGCTCTGGTCACTGACCTCTGTGTTAAATACCTGGCCACTCACTTCAAAAAGAAAATCAACTATATCCGGCAAAACATCATATCTCAGTACACAAGTAATACCCATCCCGCACATCCTCTAGTCTGCTCTCAGAACTTGACCCAACAACAGAAGAAGTATCCAGGCTTCTCTTATCTGCCTGCCCCACTACCTGCTGTAGTGACCCCATTCCCTCCCAATTTGTCCAGTCCATTTCTCCAGCTGTCCTCTCTCATCTAACTGCAATCCCTAACATATCTCTTTGCCTCTTTCATCTGTATTGTTGTTTTTCTTACTCCCCTAGGTGTAAGGGAAGGATAGGATTGTGTTGGTTAATCATATGTCTATATTTTTTAGAATAATTAAATATTAAAAGCTGTTTTAACTATTTAGAGGGTGTACACTATATTGGTCTTTAAGAAAAAAATTCAAGGAAACAGAGTTGATGTAATCCAAGTCTTCTCTGTTGTGTCTTTGTCTGGAGTGGCTGCTTGGTAACTGCTCCGGATCCTTGCATGCCAGTTTACCTGACCATGCACCTGGAGTTCATTAGTATATCCCTAACCCTATAAAAAGCCCATTTGAATTTGATTGCAGAGTATGCTGCAAAGTATTTTGTCTGTTCTTGATATGTCAAGTTATTGTTTATTTCCTAGATCCATTGTATTAAGTTTCATTATAATGTGATTTCATGCCTAAGTCCCATTTGGACAAATGCTAGAGTTTTATAAATATCAGTTTGATGTTTGTCTAGTTCCTGCTGTGCTCTGCTCATGTAGTCTCTGGGTCCTAGAGATGCTTTCTTAGGGTCAGTTGTAGAATAGGGGCATTTTTCAGTGATAGCTTTAGGGTCAGTTTCCAGGATAGAGGTTCTGATGCCAGGGATAGAAGTAGGGCTAGGTTTAGTTGAAGATTCACTTCGTTTTGGAAAGTTATCACTATTACTGTCTTACTTCTGGATTTCATTTGCAAGTGGAATCTTCACCAACCATTCATCGGTCTCCATCCGCCTGTTTGCTTGCTGAATTATCTAGCAGTTAATCATTTTGTTTTTTGATTTGGTTACAAGTAAGATGAAAAATAATTTAGTGTCTTAAAAATATTCCCTAACTTTTTTTTGTATTGACAGAACTTGAGTGCCACTATATTGAAACATTGCATTGGCAATCAGTTGGTGCATCATCTGCCTTTCCCTATGCAATATATTGGACACACTAAGGTCGGTAAGGCAGCCAGACGCAGTTAAAATATCAGTCATCAATTATCTATATGATTTTGCTGGAGAAAAAGTGATGTCAGCCAACTTAAGCAAGCATCAGCAGCCACGTGGTTTCATCTGCACATTGCTGCATGCTGCAGTCTACCAGTCATGGAAAAAATCAAACCTACTCTAGCAGCCTTTAGAGCTTATCAAGAAAGTACAGTCAAACCTCTCCAAAAGACAAAGGGCGACATGTATGAACGGGGCTGTGCCAGTTATCTGCCATAAAAAAGCTTGTTCTATAGATGAACAGTCGCACTCCAAACTTTGGCGCGATAAGCGCCTGCGCAACACTTTGTAATGTGCCAAAGTTTTACGGAGTTCTGGGGGCGTGTCACACCACATTCATAGAATTTATGATTCTTTGATGCCAAACCTAGACGCATAACAGTTAGAACAGCCAGACCAAGATAAAGGTGGTGCCTGAGCCAGACTTGTCCTATTGGCACTAGACTGCGCCTGTATGTATGACCTGCAGAAGAACAGGTTCATACATTCTGGCACATTCTACACTGCCTTAAAGCGATTTAGAACTGACCTATCAGCGCAGGATTCATACATGTCGCCCAAAATCTCTGAGAAAATCAAACCTTTCTAAGCCAGAGTTTTCTTTGATGGATTACCTCCCGTGTAGCGTGAAATCTCTCCAAAAGACCAAGGACGACATGTATGAACAGTGGCGCTGACAGGCAGTTATAAATAACTTTAATGTAGTGTAGAATGCGCCAGAATGTATGAACATGGGACCACATGTATGAAAACTGTCTAGGTTTAAGACCAATCAGAGCCCCCCTTTCATTTCATATAGTGCTCTGAAAAGATGAAAGGCGAGCTCTGATTTGTTGCTATAGGCAACAAAGAAAATCTTAGACCTGGACAGTTTTCATGTATGTCTCCCATGATTTTCTGCAGTTCATACATGAGGGTGCATTGTAGTGCCAATACGACAACTCAGTCTCAGGCAGGCCTCCTTTAACCTGGTCTGGCTGTTCTAACTGTTCTGTGCTAAAGAATCATAAATGTGTCTACTTCTACTAATGTGGTGCGACACCCCCAGAACACCCCAAATCTTTGACGCACTAAAAAGTGTCGCTCCTGCGCTTATCGTGCCAAAGTTTGGAGTGAGACTGTTTATACATCTGTAGAACAGGTCCACTAAAGCTTTTTGACGCCAGAAAACTGGCACAGCCCCGCTCTTATATGTCGCCCCAACTTTGTAAAATCAAACCAGCTAAAGCACATTCTTCTGGGATATTGGATGGATGGATATTACATTTCCTTATTATTGGTGGTTATTGGCCTTTTTTTTTTTTTTAAACACCACCACACAAAAATACATTTTTCAACACAATTTTAACTTGTTGCTTTGAAAAGGCTTACATGTGCAATGCAGTCGAAAAGTCTTCAGACCCTTTCATTTTTTCATATTGAGCCTTTGTGCTAAAAAAAATTTGGTTTTTCCCCATCATTTTGCACTGAAATGACAAAGAAATGTAGAAACCAGGACACTTCGCAATGCTGGCTACCCCAACAAACTAATTATGCACTACTTGAAAAGTGCCAGAAATAAAACAACATTTATGTTACAGAATAAAAAGAAGCAGGCAAAATGAACATGGATTTATTTGTGTAAATACAATAGTGACATCTACTTGTGCCAAGCCTTAGGGCACAAATGTGAAAACATTATAACACCATGGCTTATATAATGTCTTCTCTTACAGTCACAGTGTGTTCAGATCCATGGCCTTCATTCCTACACATCACTCTTCCGGCTGTAAACTTAAATGGCAGTGCAGAAAACGACAAGACCCTGGGAAAAGACCCATATAGCACCTACCAATGGAAAGAATTCACACAGGATCTGTCTTTAAAAGTGAAATTTCATGGACAAAGCTCTGTGTTGGGGTCTTAAGTTTACTGAGTGATCTTAGGTTATGAGTGCTAATCCTTCCTCAAATTACAGTCACAACTCCCTCTGTACATTTATACAATATATAATATTGATGTCTTCCAAACAATTCTACATGTTTAGTTAAAACCAATACAACGTTTCTATGCCCCCCAAAAGCTTTGCTGCATGTTGAAGTTTACAGCACCGGTAATATCAAGTAATTCCCTCTTACTGTAACTATACTATTGTCCAGTAACCTATAAGGCAAAAGTTGTAGTCCATATTCTTCACCAGCTAACTCAAATATGACTGAACAATAATATCTGCAGGTCTCTCATATGCCCCCTAGGGGCTTAATTGTGCTCCTGGTCCCACATCATATAATGAATTGTATTAAGCCAAATGGATTTAACAAAAACTTCTATCA
>JAODAL010060609.1:0-20802 GCA_025379985.1 Phyllomedusa bahiana | reverse complement strand
TCAAATCGGCCTGGACCTGATGATGTTGTGGCCCCAATTGCCGAGGTCCCCGATTATTTGGGTTACTTCACTTCCTTTTAAAACAGAAAGGGTCCTCTTGAAAATTTTTTTAAAAATGTTTTTTTTACTGCATATTTTATTTGGGTTTCCCCCAACAGTTCATTTTGTGGTTTTGTGTGAGGAGACTGAAAAGACAGAAAGGTTTCATGACAAACCGTATTCCTTTTTTCACTTTATTTTAAAAGTTTTCGCATTGTCAAGGTTTTTGAGGTCATTTTGCTGTGAGATACGCTTAATTAGGTTTTTTTTGGGGAACAAAAAATTGTGGCCTCTAAGTGGATTTCTCCATCAAAATTTTTTAAAGTGCTGAAAAAAGGGTATTTTTTTAATTTTTTGGGGTCATGTTGCTGTGAGTTTATAGCTAAAAACGGGCCCTTTGGAACAGAAATGTGGCTTCTAAGTGGTTTCCCATCACAAATTTTTTATCAGTGCTGAGAAGTCATATTTATTTTTTTGGGGTCATGTTGCTGTGAGATAAGCAAAATAGGTCCTTTGGAACAGAAATGTGGCTTTTGGTGGCTTTTTCTCCCTCAAAATTTTTTCGCATTGTCAATGGTTTTGAGGCTGTTGCTGTGGATACAGCTATATTATGGCCCTTTTGGAAAAAAAAATGTGGCCTCAAGTGGCATTTCTCCTTCACAATTTTTAATGGGGTGAGAAGTCATATTTATAATTTTTTGGGGTCATTTGCTGTGAGATATAGCTTAAACTATGGCCCCTTGGAACAAAAAATGTGGCTTCAAAGTGGCTTTTCTCCTCACTTTTTTTATCGTGGGCTGGAAGTCTTTTTTTTAATTTTTTGGGTCATGCTGCTTTGAAATGAGCAATATCAGGCCCCAATTAAAAAAAAAAAAAATTTGTTTCAAAACAGAATTTGTTCTCAAAATTTTCAAAGGGCTCAAATGTCTGCTTTGAATTTTTGGGGGATTTTTTCTGGCTGCAGCTATACTACAGGTCCTATTTTAAAAAAATTTTGTTTTCTAACAACATTTGTTCTTACAATTTTAAGAGTGGGTCAAAGGGTGATGGTGCTGTCAGAAACAGGAATGGTAGGACATGTTAATGGGAACCCTATTGCAAAATGACTTGTTTTTGCAAGATTTTTAACATAGCTAGCAATCCCTGTATTGAGACAACCCATTTAATACATTAAAAAAGAGAAACAAAGACATGGTGGGATTCCATCCTATTTTAAAAATTTTGTTTTCTAGAATTAAAACTACTAAAAAAAACTTGCATGTACAAATAGCTGGTAAAAAAATTCCTCTGAATTGTACAAGGGAGGTACAGGAAAAACTTGACCAGATGTAGTTATTCAGTGGAGTATGGAGCACGGATAGAGAACAAAGACAGAGACAATTTTCCTCCAGCACGTTGAGTAAAATGAGAAAAAAAGATGCCAAGAAAAAGGGCACCTGGGTGGAACAGGAGCGTTAACCACCAGTTTTTCCCAAGTGAAGCTCAATTGGTCCGCACTCATATGGAGGGGAAAAGCACTACCCGGGTCTTGACTGTGTACTGGGGAAAGGGCTGGAGGTCTACTCACACTTCCGCACTCTGCTTAAAGCACAACTGTTTTCGTTGCTGGCGTCAAAAGGACATTTTTAGTTGTAAATAGATGACGGACGCCAGCCTGGGCTCTCACCCACCCACTGTAACTCCGGCCCTGGCAGCTGAATCTGCGTGTTAATAGATGACAGACACTAGCCTGGGCTCTCACCCCACCCACTGTAAGTCCGGCCCTGGCAGCTAGACCTCCGTGTTAATAGATGACAGACGCTAGCCTGGGCTCTCACCGCACCCACTGTAAGTCTGGCTCTGGCAGCTGGACCTCCGTGTTAACAGATGGCTGATGGCAGCACTGGCTCTCACCGTTAGAGGCAATCAGGAGAGCTTCAAATTTCTCTAACAAAATCAGATTTTGAAAAAGGTGATTTCTGTGAGGTTAAGTAGTGTCAGAAAGGGCCCCAGGGTGGACACAAATTGCCCCAATTTGAGGCTTAAAATTTCTGGGGCTGGAGTCATAGGGAGTCGCATCATTTGATCTCCAGGGGAGTCTGTCCTAATCACTGAAGAAGGATTTGGAGGAAAAATGAAACCATTGAATTGTTGGCTGAATCACTCTCAGATGCCAGGAGGGCAAATTTTTTTCTAACTAAGAAGTGTTTTGGGGATGATTAGGACATTAGTTTTTACTTATGGGGTGTGTGGACGAATTAACACATCTACACGTGTAAAAAAATACCTTTAAAAACTGCAGGGAGGGGTGTATGTTGTATGTTATCACATTTGGAAAAAAAAGCAAAATGATAATAATGTAAAACTATAAACAAAATTTCCCTAAATAAATTCTGTAAACACATGTCATTACCAAAAAATATACTAAAAGACAGTCACTGTACAAAATAGCATAGTGCCACTTTTGATCTGTGGGTCAAACAGGTTTAGGGGTCATGCTGTGGTACAGGACAGGTATAGTCAATGTCCAGTGAAACTAAAATGGTGGTTGAAAGACTCCTATTTCCGGCACTTTTTAATCTGTGGGTCAGACAGGTTTAATGGTCATTCTGCAGTACAGGACAGATATAGTCAATGTCCAGTTCAACTTAAAAATTTGGGGGTTGAAAGACTCCTTTTTCCCGGCACTTTTTAAATCTGGGGGTCAGACAGGTTTACTGGTCATACTGTGGTACAGCTCGGTTATTGTCAGTGTCCCGTTCTCCTACTTTGGTTGTTGAAAGAATCCTTTTCCCAGCACTTTTTAATCTGTGGGTCAGACAGGTTTAATGGTCATGCTGCGTTCCAGGACAGGGATATACAATGTCCAGTTCAAGAAAAATGATGGTTCAAATCATACTGCCTTCTGGCACTTTTTAATTTGTGGGTCATGCAGGTTTAAGGGTCATGCTGTGGTGCAAGACAGGGATAGTGAATGGTCTGTGAGTTTTTTTCTGTGGCTTTTATAACCTAAGTGTGTTGCCTAAGATGTAGCACGTATCCATGTGACTGTTGTGGATGTTTATTGCAGCTTCTCCATCCCTGTTTGGGTGTAAGAATGAAGGTGTTGTTCCTCTCCCATAGACTTTAATGGTCATCGGCGATAATCTATTATCGACTATCGGATATCTTATTGATAATTGCCGATATCGACTATCGACCCGATGATGTAGTCAACGTAATCGCTCATCACTAGTTGGGAGTGCTTTCCATATGGATGAGTTGACCAGAGAATGCCATAAAAGCATTCCTCAGACCATAATACTACCACCACCAGCTTGTGTTCTTCCAACAACTGTTGAAGGATGTTCGTTCTCTGGTCTTTCTTGCCTGACACACCAACGTCCATCTCTTCAATGAAGCAGAAAAAATGACTCATCGGAGAAGGAAACCCTTTGCCAATTAGCTGAGGTCCAATTCCGATAACGCTGTGGAAATTGGAGCCTTTCCTGCCAATACAATTTTGTTAACAGAGGTGCATTGACCATCCTTCAGCTTTGAAGCCAGAGTAGAGTTCGCCGAACTGTTGTTTAAGATAGCGATAATGGTCTGATGGCCTTCATGGTTAATTTTGGCAAAGAGCTGCCCATTTGTAGCATATCAGTCCTTCTCCAAGTTCACCTCTCACATTAATGGCCTGTGGTGTTCTGAAGTTTAGATTAATCGTATTCCCAATTGTGTCATTTATCCCCTCATGATATACTTTCACCATAGGAGCACGTGAAAAGTTCACAATCTGCACAAATTCCCCTGATATCAACAAGAGATAGGCAGACAGCTTATCACATACCTTATATACCCACCAAGCCAACTCATGACATATGGCTTCCTTCAATAGCTATGTGTTGCCGACATTGAAAGTAGGAAATATTCATAATAATGTGATTTGACTGTTTATATATTGAGTTTGATTTAATTTACCTTGTTCAGATTTAATTTGCATTTTAAACCCTTTCAAGGTCTTTTTCCAGGATTACTATTAAGATGGAAAATATTTTATCATATATTGATGTATTACTTAAATCTGTAATCTTCCTATGAGCTCTAACTTCTGAGGCATATATTTGCACAATTAGATTGTCCCAGCAACAGGGAATGTGGACCCATTCTAGATGTTCATGCAGATACTGTGCTAACTACTTTTTTGATATAACCCAAAATATTGCTTTTATCATATTCCAACAGCTCTTTCAAAGCTGACTTCCAGTTACAGAAATTGCTTTAACTGATTTATTTTTTTAATGAATTGTAGAGGATTATCTACTAACGATTCCCACAAGAAGTAATCTTTAGTGAAATTACGTGAACTGCTGATAAAATCTAAAAAAATGTTTGAAATTAATATAAATAAGACCAATCTCGCAGAAGGATTTTTAGTATTGTGTTTGAGCAAGGAAATTAAAGAGGAAAGGAAAAAGCTGATTAAATGGTTCCGTCTATGCAACACATTACCGTAAATATGCCTTAGACTTAGAACGATTCTTCTCTTCGAATTTTGCATTGTGATATATTCCTGCTCAGTGTGGAGTTAGTTTATGTATGAGCTTTTTATTATAACACATGTGCAGTCTGTCCATATATATTGCCTTAATGATCTTTCAACGTATAATACACTCATGTAAGACTTTACACTCTTTGACAGGTGATTGTTAAAAATGGTATGAGATCAGGAATATCTGATACTGGCAACAGAATTTGAAACCCTGCTGTGATGTGTTGATTTACACTTTATGTTTTGTAGAAGACGAAATTGAAAAATATCATTAGATTTGTAACTGGTACTGATTTTTTATTTCTTGCAAGAAAACCGCTGCCCTCGGTGCATGTTTGTCTTTTCTTTTGACATCCCACACAGAAGCAATACAGGGTTTCCCCTTCAATATTCAGAATTTTAGGACATAATTTATGTTGCAGCAGATTTATATTACAATTTCCCCTTTTTCCTTGTACTGCACTTCTTTATTGCCCTCTGGACCTTACAAATATGCATGTTACAAATAACATAGAAAGCATAAGAAGAACCGGCAACCCAAGATTTCCATTCAGCCACATGTCATTCTATTTCATTCCTATCTTATTTAGTGGTATCTAACTACAACACATTAACAAATGTATTTTTTCATTGGTGACATGCTGAGATCACATTATCAAATACCAACTAGTCCAATGGTGGTGTATTCATCCAGCTGCTGTCTCCCAAGGCCACTTCCAGCTGCCAAAAACCTTTGTTGTCGCTGACCAGGCCCAGACTTCCGGCTGTCTCTCTGATGCACTCTACCCTGTGGCTGTTCTGCTGCTCTGATGCTATTTCACATATGTACTGACCTAAAATGGCTTGAAAATGTGAAATATATATGGCCTCCCCTACCCCATTAAGTATCATCACAGCGCACTGCTACAGTGTCACAATATTTTGCATGACATGAACAACGCTTTCAGGTTACCATTTTGTATCCCAAGAAACAGCACCTTACATAACATGGTACAACCCTAACATTTTTTGTAAATATTGTTTTATATCTTTTAATGGGACACAATTGAAGATATAACACTTTGATGCAATGTAAAGTAGTCAGTGTACAGTTTGTATAAAAGTGTCAATTTGGTGTGTCCTCAAAATAACTCAACACACAGACATCATTGTCTAATACACTGGCAAGAAAAGTCATTATATCCCTAAGTGAAAATGGACAAATTGTGCTAAATTTGCCATTTTTCCTCCATGGTATCATGGGAATTGTTAGCATTACAATGTCTCAGGTGTGAATGGGGAGCAGGTGTGTTAAATTTGGTGTTATCGCTCTCACTCTCTCTCATACTGGTCACTGGAAGTTCAACACGGCACCTCACTGCAAAAAACTGTTGGAGGATCTGAACAAAAGAATTGTTGCACTACGTAAAGATGGCCTAGGCTATAAGAAGAGTGCCAACACCCTGAAACTGAGCTGCAGAAAGATGGTCAAGACCATACAGTGTTTTAACAAGGCAGGTTCCACTCAGAGCTGGCCTTGCCATGGTCGACCAAAGAAGTTGAGAGCATGTGCTCAGCATCATATCCAGATATTGTCTTTAAAAAAAAAAAAGGTATGAGTGCTGCTCGCATTGCTGCAGAGTTTTAAGGGGTGGAGGGATCAGCCTGTCAGTGCTCAGGCCATAGACCGCACAATGCATCAATGATGATCTGAGATTAGACGCCTCAGTCATCTGAACCTCCCATGACCAGATCCAAAATTTTTGAGGTGCTGCACTAGTTCTCTGGACAAGCTACCCTGTACGATAAGGCACTCTTCTAACCCTCACCGTTTTAAGTGCGCCCTGAGAATACATCTTCTTAGGCAGGCCTACCACAATCCCTAACTGCTGATCCCCCTCTTTCTGTCAATCTTGGACAGTCACAGACACTTATCTGTATATAGAAGTACTGTATCTATATAGATGTCTTATCTGTATATAGATTTACGGTCTGGGTGGCAGGTTCAACCACTTTTTATGTAAACTACCCTGGATTGTAAGTTCTTGCGAGCAGGACCCTCACACCTTATGTCTAATCTGTAAGTAACTTTTTACTGTGGAATGTCTGGTTTGTCTGTACTTATACCTCCTAAATTGCAAAGTGCTTCAAAATATGTTGATGCTATATAAATAAAGATTATTAAATTGGTCTGCATGGCTGTCATCCCAGAAGGAAGCCTCCTCTAAAGGTGATGCACAAAGAAGCCCACAAACAGTTCGCTGAATATAAGAAGACAAAGCATATGGATTACTGGAACCCCATCCTGTGGTCTGATGAGACCAAGATAAACTTATTTGGTTCAAATTGTGTGGTGACAACCAGGTGATGAGTACAAAGACAAGTGTGTCTTGTCTACAATCAAGCATGGTGGTAGGAGTGTCATGGTTTGATGCTGGCTGTGGGGGCTACAGTTCATTGAGGGAATCATGAATGCCAACATGAACATATTGAAGCAGAGCATGATCCCCTCCTATTGGAAACTGGGCTGCCGCCCACTATTCTAACATGATAATGACTTCAAACATACCTCCCAGACAACCAGTGCCTTGCTGAAGAAAATATGGGTAAAGGTGATGGAATGGTCAAGCATGTCTCCAGACCTAAACCCTATTGAGCATCTGAGGTGCATCTGAAAATGGAGGATGGAGGAGTGCTAGGTCTCTAACATCCACTAGCTCCATGATGTTGTCATGTAGGAGGGGAAGAGTATTCCAGTGATGACCTGTGAAGCTTCAGTGAACTCCGTGCCCAAGAGAGTTAAGGCAGTGCTAGAAATTAATGGTGGCCACACAAAATATTGACACTTTGGGCACAATTTGTCCATTTTCACTTTTCGGTGTTCTCACTTTTGTTGCCAGTGGTTTAGACACAATGACTGTGTGTTGAGTTATTTTGAGGGCACACCAAATTGACACTGTTATACAAGCTGTACCCTAACTACTTTACATTATAACAAAGTGTCATATCTTCAGCGATGTCCCATAAAAAGATATAAAACAATATTTACAAAAATGTGAGGGGTGCACTCATTTTTGTGAGATACTGTAGAATCTGCAATCAAAGTCTGAACAGGATCCACAACGAAAAAGTAAAAAACATAAACGACAATAAAACTCTTAGGTTGTCCGTCCCATGCTGCTTATTCTCCAGTAGAGGAAATGCAGAACATCCCCTTCGAACTTGTTTACTATCCACTCTTTAACAATAGCAGGACATAGTTATAATGCTAAAAACACAACAATGTCATTATTATCCAAATGTACACTTTATTATTGAACCTTTACAAAGGGGAAGTCAAATTAAGCTCACAATATGCTTCTCAGTAGAGGCTTTCAGCTCTGACAACATATTAACGTAGTTTAATTTAATTAATGTAACATCAATGACTACATATTAAAATTATGGGCGACATGTTCCATTAGGGCTACACCTTTTTTTTTTTGTATTCTGCACCAAAAACTGTTGACGCCTTATTCTCTATCTAAATGAATTGTAGTACACCAAAACTAAACTAAGCGCATCAAATATGCTAGGAATGATATGCTATGCGGCTAGGTTATGCTATGCGCCTAGATTAGGCGCATCAGTTTTAGTATGCAATGTATACTAGACGCTAGATTTTTGACAGGTTCATTCATTCAGGTTCACTATACACTCATTTAATGAGCCTTAAAACTGGCGTGACAGCGTCTCTTTTCTGACATGTTTCCCTAAGTGCATAATGTGCAGTGTATAGATGCAACTCATTTATCACACTCTAATAATATATCACATCTATACATACATTTGAATTGGTACGCTCATGTCTACAAATTCTGATCTACCTTTGGCTATCAATATCAACGCAGCTCTCTCTTTCTAAATTGTAAAATGTAATGGAGTCTTAGGGTACACGGCGTGTTTGGATATGATTTCGGGTCTGTGCTGGACCCAAAGGGCCACATGTATGAATCCCGACAGGTCGGGGCGCACCTTTCCGCCAGTTTTCCGGCGGAATCTGCGCCTGATTTATGTCGGGGCCAGGGTGCGCTCATACATACAATGTAAAGTCCGCCGCGCCTCGCCTGTGTTTTAGGCGCAGTGCGGGTCCGAGGCGCAGTGCGGCGCTGCGCCTAGGATTCGGCGCCGGAGGTAGTGCGGTCATACATGCGGGGAAAAGTCCACCGCGCCTGGCCAGTGTGTTAGGCGCAGTGCGGGGACCGAGGCGCAGTGCGGCGCTGTGCCTATGATTCGCCGCCGGAGGTAGCGCACTCATACATGCGGGGAAAAGTTCCCTGCGCCTCGCCAGTGTGTGTGGGGCACAGTGCGGGGACATGGGCGCAGTGCGGGACGTAGGCGCCGTGCGGGACTGCACCGAAAAACAGTTCCGATGAGAGACAGGCTGGAACAGCGAGAATCATTCCACATGTCGGTGCGAGGTATGAATCAAAAATCGCTTTATAAAGGCATTCAACATTCTCAGGAAAAGAGCTGAAACCTTAAAAATAAAAAATACATAAAACAAAATCACTTTCCAAATATCCTAATTCAAGAATTAGGATATTGGAAATTGCCGGGAAATACAGTAATTCAAAATCAGAAAGCTATTCCGATTGGTCGGCATAAACCGGCCAATCAGAATCGGAGCGACAGTGAACCATTAAAACCTATGGGGAAGTTTAGACCAATCAGAATCCACGGCAGGATAGTTCAAAATACAGTAAAAATGCTGAAAAGAGCTGATTGGTTAAGCTATCGGGGACTTGGCTAGCTCAGCCAATCAGACTAGGAGCGACAGAGACCCATTATAGCCTTTGGAGAATTTTAGACCAATCAGAATAGAAGCGACAAAGACCCATTCTAGTCTATGGAGAAGTTTAGACCAATCAGAATCCACGGTGGGATAATTCAAAATACAGTAAAAAGACAGAAAAGAGCTGATTGGCTGAGCTAGCGGGTGCTTGGCTATCCCAGCCAATCAGAGCGCGAGCTACTTCTCCCAGTATAGTCTATGGAGAGATGGGCACACTGAAATCTCGGCACTCAGCGCCGTGCGCCATGAAGTATTAATCAAAAAATTATTTTTATTAAATGTCAAACATTATCAGATAAAGAGCAGAACCCTTCTTTACAATTAAAGCAGTTAAAAACCCGAACAACGCGTTTGTCGCCGAGACCGGCGCTACATAGGGAATTGCAATAGAGAGAATTGCCGGGAAATACAGTAATTCAAATTTTTTAAGCTATTCTCATTGGTCGGCAGAAGCCAGCCAATCAGAATAGGAGCGACAAAGACCCATTATATCCTATGGAGAAGTTTGGACCAATCAGAATAGGAGCGACAGTGGCCCATTCTAACCTATGAAGGAGTATTAACCAATCAGAATAGGAGTGACAAAGTCCCATTATATCCTATGGAGAAGTTTGGACCAATCAAAATCAAAGGCGGGACAGTTCAAAATACAGTAAAAAGACAGAAAAGAGCTGATTGGCTGAGCTAGCGGTGGCTTGGATATCCCAGCCAATCAGAGTGCGAGCTACTTCTCCCATTATAGTCTATGGAGAGATGGGTGCTCTGAAATCTCGGCGCTCAGCGCCGTGCGGCATGAAGTATTAATAAAAAAATTATTTTTATTAAATGTAAAACATTATCAGATAAAGAGCAGAACCCTTCTTTACAAATAAAGCAGTTAAAATCCCGAACAACGCGTTTGTCGCCGAGACCAGTGCTACATAGGGAATTGCAATAGAGAGAATCGCCGGGAAATACAGTAATTCAAATTGTTTAAGCTATTCTCATTGGTCGGCATAAACCAGCCAATCAGAATAGGAGCGACATGTCCCATAATAACTATGGAGGAGAATTGACATCAGAATAGGAGCGACAATGTCCCATTATATCCTATGGAGAAAAAATTGACAAATCATATTCAAAGGCGGAACAGTTCAAAATACAGTAAAAATGCAGAAACGAGCTGATTGGTTGAAGCGGCGGGGCTCGTCCAGCTTAGCCAATCAGAGCGCGAGCTACTTTCTCATAGAGTTCTATGGGGAAAAGAAATTCTGAGCGCGCTCTGTGATTGGCTAAGTTAAAAGAGGCGCCGTTATTTGGACCAATAGGAGAGCGAGCGACGCTCCTATGGGTTTTCTAATGCAATCTGAAATAAAACTGTACATGGCCGAAATCAAATTCTAACACTACAGAAGTGGTCCCGATGTGTATATAAAACAACTGATAATCTGGGGATTAACGAAAAAAAAATATTAAATCAATAAAATCATGTTTATTTCTTTATTTTCGTTGCACCCATACTATTGATCCTTGGCTAACGAAAATAAAGAAATAAACATGATTTTATAGCTTAAACAATTTGAATTACTGTATTTACCGGCGATTCTCTCCATAGACTATAATGGGAGAAGTAGCTCGCGCTCTGTTTGGCTGGGATATCCAAGCCACCGCTAGCTCAGCCAATCAGCTCTTTTCTGTCTTTTTACTGTATTTTGAACTGTCCCGCCTTTGATTTTTGATTGGTCCAAACTTCTCCATAGGATATAATAGGTCTTTGTCGCTCTTATTCTGATTGGCTGGCTTCTGCCGACCAATGAGAATAGCTTAAACAATTTGAATTACTGTATTTCCCGGCAATTCTCTCTATTGCAATTCCCTATGTAGCGCCGGTCTCGGCGACAAACGCGTTTGTTCGGGTTTTTAACTGCTTTATTTGTAAAGAGAGGTTCTGCTCTTTATCTGATAATGTTTTACATTTAATAAAAATAATTTTTTGATTAATACTTCATGCCGCATGGCGCTGAGAGCCGAGATTGCATTGCGCCCATCTCTCTATAGACTATAATGGGAGAAGTAGCTCGCGCTCTGATTGGCTGGGATAGCCAAGCACCTGCTAGCTCAGCCAATCAGCTCTTTTCTGTATTTTTGCTGTATTTTGAATTATCCCGCCGTGGATTCTGATTGGTCTAAACTTCTCCATAGACTAGAATGGGTCTTTGTCGCTCCTATTCTGATTGGACGAGCTAGACAAGCCCCCGCTAGCTCAGCCAATCAGCTCTTTTCTGTCTTTGTACAGTATTTTGAATTATGCCGCTGTGGATTCTGATTGGTCAATCCTTCCCCATAGGCTTTAATGGTTCACTGTCGCTCCTATTCTGATTGGGTGGTTTATGCCGACCAATTAGAATAGGTTTCAGAATTTGAATTACTGTATTTCCCGGCAATTTCCAATATCCTAATTCTTGATATTGCGCCGTTCTAGAGTTTTGGAAAGTGTTTTTTTTTTTTAATTATGTTTATTTTTTACGTTCAGCTCTTTTCTGACACTGTTTTCCGCCTTTATAAAGGCGATTTTTTTTTAATCATACTCCTGCTGCACGGAGCGGAGCGCCGAGATTTCTGTCGCAATCTTCTATCTGCTTCCTCGCATGGTCCGATCCTGCTTCACTTCGCCTCGGCCGGAGGATTTAGACCAAAAAAAAAACAGGTCTGCCTGTCGGAGCTGCCGAGCGCTGCACTGCGCCTCGCTTTGCCGACTCGCCATCGTACATGCCTCGGAGTTTTCGAGCGCGCCGCGTCCTGCCCTGGAACGCCTACCCCGTCCCCACACCGCGCCCACTGCCCGCCCCTTCATGCGGGGCGCAGCTGAAAGTGGCAAACACTGCGCCTACCACTGAATCCCCGCGTTCGACAGCGAGATTCGGGCTGGGAGGCGCAGTATACGCCAAAAAACGGGCGAAAAGCCCGATCATACATGTCGCCCAAAAATCGTATCCAAAATTGTAGCGTCGATCGGATCGAACACGGATCCAACACGCGGCTGCGTGTTTGGATCTGTGTTGGATGCAGCAGGATTGCACCCTATACTTTATTGTAGGGCTCCTGCTGCGTCTTTCGTTCCAAGAATTTACATGTCAATTCTTGGAACGGATCCAAAAGAGGGATCCGACAGACGCGATGAACGCCGATGCATGTTTTACGTTGCGAGCAGTGTAAAATCACACTGCTCGTTGTTAGATGCATTCAAAAGTAAATGTTCACACGGGGCAAACACGGCGTGTGAACATACCCTTACACATTTCAAAATGTGTAATGAAATAATTCTGCCACTTGGTTCCATCAAGGCTATGAACACAAAGACGGTCAGTAAGCACAGAATATTTTCACTAACAAAAAATAGCAATTTGCCAGGGCCATATGAACTCCAATTAAACATGTTATGAAAGCAATCAGACTCCAGGAGGCAAAAGGAGAAGATATAATTTAAAAGTTCTACTCCTGAATAACAGTGGATATATAGAGGTAAAGGTCAAAGGTTAATTTAGGGCCAGAAACAATTCCATAGACCAGGGGTGTCAAACTCATTTTCACCGGGGGCCACATCAGCCTCGCAGTGTACCTTAAAGGGCCGACAACATTTTAGAACTGTGTAAATGGAACTTCTCCTTAAAGGGTTTGTCTCACTGCATTGATTCATCTCACCTCAGTCCTGTTTTCTTTGTTTCATTTTGAATTCAGGGGTGTTTACTGGTTTCCACTAGACTGCAGTAGAAGCCAGGTCTGTAGCTATAGCGACCAGTGCTGGCAGCCTATCAGGCGAGATCAAACAGGTCTGTAGCTATAGCAACCAGTGCTAGCAGCCTATCAGGAGAGATTGAACACGTCTGTAGATATAGCAACCAGTGCTAGCATCCTATCAGGAGAGATTGAACAGGTCTGTAACAATAGCAACCAGTGCTGGCAGCCTATCATGAAAGAGTAAACAGGCCTGTAGCTATAGTGACCTGAGGAGCTGATACAGTCCATACAAGAGGGGATATCTAGGAATAGGTAGGACACTGTTAATATTGCAAAGTGACTTGTTTTTGCAAGATCTTTAACATAAAAAGCAATCCTTGCAGTGAGACAACCCCTTTAACTGTTACATTTGTACAGCATTGTTATTATAGTTAATCCTTTGAGGGCAACCAGGAAGAATATATTGCCCCCCATAGGTAGATAGGTACATGTGACCCTTGTGGGTATAAAGCCCCCTGTAGATGACAGGTATATCTGATCGCTGTATGTAGATAGGTATTTTTTTCCCCTTGTAGGTAATTATACAGTTCCCTGTAGAGAGGTAGTTATATATACAATCTGTATGTAGATAAGTAGGTATACAACCCCTTGTAGATAGGTAGGTATGTGTTCCCTGTAGGTATATAAGCCTCCTGTAGAGAAACAGCCCCCTGACTGTGCTAATAGTCATATGCTTACTGCAAACTCAAAATGCAAGGTGGGCCTAGGAAGGGAAAAGAAGGGCCCACCACTGCTGTTCATAACACTGTTTTATTTACTGCTGCCAGTGTGCTACATCCAGTTTTCTCTCCCTTACTGCTTTGGTGAGAAAGGGAGGGATGGTGGACATAAGCAGCTCAAAGGTACAGGCACTGCTGAGGCACCATGACCTACCCAAAGACGCTTCTGCTCTCCTTGCCTCTGTTCTCCTTGCCTCTGCCTTCCCTGCACCAGCACATAGTGACCACATAATACTGCCACACCATGACCACATATCACCACCACATAGTGACCGAATACCACTACACCGTGACCACATATCACCACCACATAGTGACCAAATAATACCGTCACCCCATGACCACATATAACCACCACAAAGTGAGTGAATAATACACCATCCATTACTGAATATAAGCCGCAGGCCGGACAACACAAGCCGGCGGGCCGAATCTGGCCCGCGAGCCTTGTGTTTGACACCAGTTCCATAGACCTTGTATGGCATCAAATAGTTGAATGTGATTATTAAAAGTGGCACTTAGATGATACAAGCAATGTACATTGCATGTTTGAAAGAGGAGATCCACTCGGGAGGAAGATGTCAACTGGTTCTAATAGTGGGCTCTGGAATACAATGAGGTGCAATTCGAATGTCAGGTAATGGCTTGGAGGACTTTTATCTATACTAAGTTGACAGACCAACAGATCTTAAGGCATCTACAAAAAGGATCTTGTGTATAAAAGGTCAATCTTTGGGTCAGATTGGGAGCACTGAGGTAATAGTACATTGCAAACTGTTTTGTTGCATCAAACTTTAGACCTCCTTTAATGCACCTGAATATAAATAGAGATGGGCGAATTTCTCAAAAATTCGGTTCGCTCACTTCGCCGAATTTCCCGACAAAAATAACTTCGGTCCGAATTACTTTGGGACGAATCACGTTAAAAAACAGCTATTTCCAGGCTGCACAGAGCCTGCAGGGTGCTGGAGAACGTTGTGCCATGCTTAAATATGCAGAGGGAGCTTGGTTTGGTCTTCATACAATGTTGTGTTTTAGTATGACACGCACATGACTGCCGCCGCTCTTAGAATTGCTTCACTATAAAATTCCCTGGGCACTTAAGAGGGCAAAACTGACCAAAAAACTGAAGGGGGAATGTAGCCTGATAAAGTCATGGCAGCGACAGCTGGAAAAAAACAAGCTGAGAGCTCAGGTGGCAACATCAGTGACAGAGTGTGGAGGTGACGGCGGCAGCCACAGCAGCATGAGGTCAGAGAGTGGCACAATGACACAGTGTGGAGTTGACGGCATCAACAGCAGCAGCATGAGGTCAGACAGTGGCACAATGACACAGTGTGGAGGTGGCAAAAACAGGAGTAGGCCACAGAGTGGCACAATGACAGGGAGTGGAGGGCACGGCAGCAGCCACAGCAGCAGCATGAGGTCAGGCAGTGGCACAATGACATTCTGGAGGTGACAAAACAGTAGTTAGCCACAGAGTGGCACAATGACAGGGAGTGGAGGTGACGGCGGCAGCAACATGAGGTCAGACAGTGGCACAATGACATTCTGGAGGTGGCAAAAACAGTAGTAGGCCACAGAGTGGCACAATGACAGAGAGTGGAGGTGACGGCAGCAGCAGCATGAGGTCAGACAGTGGCACAATGACATTCTGGAGGTGGCAAAACAGTAGTAGGCCACAGAGTGGCACAATGACAGAGAGTGGAGGTGACGGCGGCAGGAGCAACAGCATGAGGTCAGAGAGTGGCACAATGACATTCTGGAGGTGGAAAAAACTGGAGTAGGCCACAGAGTGGCACAATGACAGAGAGTGGAGGTGACAGCGGCAGGAGCAACAGCATGAGGTCAGAGAGTGGCACAATGACACAGTGTGTAGGTGACCGCAGCAGCAACAACAGCAGCAGCAGCATGAGGTCAGAGAGTGGCACAATGACACAGTGTGGAGGTCACGACAGCAGCAGCATGAGGTCAGGCAGTGGCACAATGACATTCTGGAGGTGGCAAAAACTGGAGTAGGCCACAGAGTGGCACAATGACAGAGAGTGGAGGTGACGGCGGCAGGAGCAACAGCATGAGGTCAGAGAGTGGCACAATGACACAGTGTGTAGGTGACCGCAGCAGCAACAACAGCAGCAGCAACATGAGGTCAGAGAGTAGTACAATGACACAATGTGGATGTCACGGCATCAACAACAGCAGCAGCAGCATGAGGTCATAGAGTGGCACAATGACAAAGTGTGGAGGTGGGTGGCAATACCAGTCCCTGGTAAAGATGGTGGGAGGCAGATGGAGAAACTGTCAGCAGATGTGTGGCATCAGGCGGGTGGCGGCATCAGAATAGTGGCTGAGGCAGGTAGTTTGAACCCAGACTCATTTCTCACAGTTTGGGTGAGGCGTCATGGCTGATGTAGTCTGACGCCTAAGGCATTGGTGTGTGGAAATCCTGGCCGATCCACGCCTGATTCATCTTGACAAAGGTCAGTCGTTCCACATTTCCCGTGGACAAGCGGGTTCTCCTTGGGGTAACGATGGCCCCCACCACACTGAACACCCGCTCTGATGCCACACTACTGGCCGGGCAGGACAGCTTCTCCACTGCAAACTCAGCAAGTTGCGGCCACACATCCAGTTTGGCTGCCCAGTAGTCCAGAGGATCTTCTAACTGGGGTGGCAGAGTTCTGTCCAGGTAGGCCTCCACCGATTGGTTCAGGGACTGCTCCAGGTCCTGCTGCTGCTGGCGACTACCCTCCTCACTAGGCGGGTGAAGGAAGCTGCTCATCAGTGACTCCAGACTTAGGTTGCTGCTGATGGAGCTGGTACTGCTCCTACCCCCCCAACCTCCCCCAGCAGCCGCGGCAGTAGTACGTGAGCACTGAGGAACCTCCCGGTCAGACCTGTCAGAGGAGGGACGATGCCGCACATAGGCAGCGGCCAACTGGCTACGGAGGATTTCCCTATAGTATTTGAGTTTGTCCTCCCTCTCAATAGCTGGGAAAAAGGCTCCCATGTTGGACCGGTAGCGAGGGTCCAATAGGGTGGAGAGCCAGAAGTCATCCCTCTGCCGGATGCTGACTATTTGGCTGTCACTAGCCAGGCAAATCAGCATGCTGCGGGCCATCTGCACAAGTGACTCCGAGGGGCTCCCTGCCTCCATCTCCACTGTATACTGCCACGGTGCTTGCGGGTCATCTGCCTCGTCTTCCTCATCTCCATCTACCTCCTCCAGCTGCTCCTCCTCTCTTGTCACCTGGGTAGAAAATCCACTCATTTCACCAGACAATGCTTCTGCTACAATGTCCTCCTCCTCCTCCTCCATTTCAGTCCCCACCGGACTCATGTGGCCGCGAGATGTAGTCGCCACATCTCCAGTCCCCTGCCCAGACAGATTTTTCAGCATCTGTTCCAGGACATGAAGCAGTGGAATGATGTTATTCATCCCGTAGTCCTGGCGACTGACAAATAACGTGGCCTCCTCGAATGGCCTCAACAAACGGCAGGTGTCAAGCATGAGCTGCCACTGGCTGACATCAAAGTTACACAGGGGAGTACTTCTGTCTACCTGGATCATCAAAAAATCGTTAATGGCCTTTCTCTGTTCATAACAGTCGGTCCAACATGTGCAGGCGGGAAATTTCCCAACGGGTGGAAAACATCGCATATCAGAGTGTGTTGGGGGAGGCCGTTCTGCCGCTGCAACTCGAGGAGGATATTCCTGGCTTTGTAGGAATGGATAAAGTGCATGCACAGTTTCCTGGCCATTTTCCGAATTTTCTGAAGATCTGTGGAAGACTTCAGGAACCTTTTCACAACCAGAATGAACACATGCGCCATGCAGGGCGCATGGACCATCCCTCCTCAGTGCAGTGCGGACACCATGTTACTCCCATTGTCCGTCACCATGGTTCCGATTTGCAGTTGGCACGGAGAAAGCCACACATCGATTTCTTGCTGCATGACGCAGAGCAGTTCCTCCCCTGTGTGACTTCGTTTGCCGAGGCAAGCCAGGTGTAGAACTGCGTGACACCGCTGTGCCCTACACATGTGATATGATGGAGCAGTACTTGTGGAGGCTGAGATGGTGGTAGTGGTGGAGGAGGAGGCGGACATTGGCGCAGGAGCCGCAGCTTGACAATGTGGAGGAGAAAGCGGCGTCTCCTGTCCAAGTTGTTGGTGTGCCTGGTCAGAAAGCACATTCACCCAGTGGGCCGTAAAGGACATGTACTGGCCCTGACCGTAGTTACAGCTCCAGACGTCCGCACAAACAGGCTTAATTAACCCTCGGATATGAATTATGCTACAGAATTTCTTCTGTGGTGGTGAAAAAGAAAGTTTCTTTTACTGAGTACAACTGCAGAAAAATACTTAGTTAACCCTTGGATGTAAATTGCGCAAAAGAATTGAGCCGCCACAAACTACGAGCTTTGTAGCGTGTTACAATGGTGTGTTTTTTACGCTACACAACAAGAGAAAAAATTGAAATTAAACTTCGCTTGTGAATTATGATACAGACAAAAATTATTTTTTGGCGGTGAAAGATGGTTTATTTTACTCACCACAGCAGCAAAACAACGCTTAATTAACCCCTGGATGTAAATTGCGCCAAACAATTGAGCAACCACAAACTACTAGCTTTGTAGGTTGTTACAATGGCGTGTTTTTTACGCTACACAACTAAGAGAAAAAATTGTAATGAACTTCGCTTGTGAATTATGCTTCAGTAAAATTGTATTTTTTTGTGGTGAAAAAAGACGGTTTTATTTTTGTCACCACAGCAGAAAAACAACGCTTTTAAATTTCCCCTGGATGTAAAATTGCGCAAAAGAATTGAGCCCGCCACAAACTACTAGCTTTGTAGCGTGTTTACAATGGTGTTTTTTTTACGCTACACAACAAGAGAAAAAATTGTAATTAAACGTCGCTTGTGAATTATGCTACAGTAAAAATGTATTTTTGGGCGGTGAAAGACGGTTTATTTTATTCACCACAGCAGAAAAACAACGCTTAATTAACCCCTGTATGTAAATTGCGCAAAAGAAAATTTAGCAGCCCCAAATACTAGTTTGTAGCGTGTTACAATGGCGTGTTTTTTACGCTACACAACAAGAGAAAAAATTGTAAGAACCTTCGCTTGTGAATTATGTACAGGAAAAATGTATTTTTTTGGCACTGTAAAAGACGGTTTTTTTAGTCACCATAGCAGCAGAACAAGCTTAATTAACCCTGGATGTAAATTGGGGCAAAAGAATTGAGAGCCAAAAAAAAGTGGCATTTTATTGTAAAACGCTGTTTTTTTAATGAATACAACAGGAACAGGTTTAAATTCCCCCTTTGGGTATTTCAATGGTGGTGAGCGATAGCTTTAAAATGTTATGCAGCTGCACTGGAAAAACCCTGGACTTTAGATCCAATACCCCCCAAAACAGAAATAAACGTTAGGAAAGCAGTCTCTGGACAAGCTGAGACACCCCCAAAAAATCGGTATAAAATAGTTCTTCATAAGAGTATAAAGCAGCCGTGGCAGCACCTTCCCAATCAGTACGTGAGAGCGGATGACTCCCGGTCGCGCCCGGTTTAAAAGGGTGCGGGGTGACGTCACAGAACCCCCGGTCTTGTTGGGGGTTTTTATCTCCCACATGTCATGCGGCTATGCCTTCTTCCCCCAGAGTTTTTTGCCCCATGAAACCATGTGCCTCCCCATTTTTCAATCAAAACACACTTCGTTCCCCCAAAAAGTACCCCAAAGTTCGACTTCGCAAAACCGAAGATTTCCTGAAATTCTAAACAAATTTCCCATTCGTTAAAATAAAATTCGCCCTCTCAAAATAAAAACCCATCAAGTGCATTGTTTAAACCCATTTTTATGACACTTTCTTTTTTATTGCCCCAAAAAATAAACTTAAAAGTAAAAATGTAAAACAGAATTTATAATAATGCAAAAAGTCAACTTAAAATGCCTGCAAGCCTTTGTCTTTTTTAAAGGGGCCCATGTGCAGACTTAACATATACGTCATATAAAAAGTTTGGGCACCCCCTTTAATCTTTAAACATTTTTTGTTCTAAATATTGGGTGTTTTCAAAAAAGCCATTTAATTTTATAATCTTAAAAACGATTAACAGTGAAATTTCCGGATTGAAAAAGGGTTTTTTTTGTCAAAAACAAAAATGTGCAATAGGATAAACCAAAAAATTTTACCCATGCAAAAAATAGGGACCCCAACAAAAATGACATTAATATTCAGTAGATCCTCCTTTTGCAAAAATAACAGCCTAGTGCTTCCTGAGCTTTTAACAGTTCCTGGATCCTGGATGAAATTTTTTCCTTTCCTCTTTACAAAAAATTCAAGTTCAATTATGTTTGATGGTGCCGAGCATGGGGAAACCCCCTTCAAAGTATCTCAAGATGTTTAAAGATATTCAGGTTGGGGACTGGGATGGCCATTTCCCGAACATTATAATTGTTCCTCTGCATGAATGCCGGTTTGTTTGGAGCTGTGTTTGGGATCTTGTTTGCTGAAATATCATCTTTCCCGGGGTAATTCAAATTCTCATGATTCTTGTTTATTCCCGAAGAATTGTGATATGAGTTGAATCCATGCACCCCAAAATTTAAAAAATTCCCGGTGCCCCGGCAATTTGGGCCACACAGCCCCCAAAGCATGTGGAACCTCCACAAATTTTACAGTGGGGAGCAAGTGTTTTTTCTTGGAATGTGTGTTTTTGGGACGCATGCATAACGCCTTTTTTTATGACCCAACACCAATCTTTGTTTCATCAGTCCACAGGGCCTTCTTCCAAAAGAAGTTGGCTTGCCAAAAAGGCTTTTGCAACCTCACGACTCTGTTTGTGGCGTGCTTTCAGAAACGGCTTCTTTCGCATCATTTTTCCCCTAAGCTTCCCTTTTGCAAAGTGTGTGATTGTTGACCGGCCATGACATCCAAAAA
>JAODAL010060608.1:0-20802 GCA_025379985.1 Phyllomedusa bahiana | reverse complement strand
CTATCCCTTGATACGCTGAGAGACCTAGGCTGAAACAGGAAACGCAGTTCTATGTAAAACGAGGTCCATGTGATTTTTCCAGCCCAATCGCAACCATCACACATCCCAGTCATGACGTCCGCACACACATCTCACCCTGCTCTATTCTGTAATCTGATTTGCTGGCCGCTAAAAAATACAGGAAGCGCCGAAAGAAGGCCGCGATCATAATAGATGATTCCACAGATTTTAAAACCTTAATTGTCGCATGATCTGGAAAATTCGATCACCATAAAAACCTTGCCGATTTCAACTTTGTCGATAAAAATCGCTCAACACTAGTGGTGATCCCAAGAGGCCGTCATTTTCAACGCCAAGATATATAAATTTTTCCTGTAGCATAATTCACAAGCGAAGGTTAATTACAATTTTATCTCTTGTTGTGTAGCGTAAAAACATCCTTGTAACATCGCATACAAAGCTACTAGTTTGTGGTGGCTCAATTGTTTGGTGCAATTTACATCCATGGGTTAATTAAGGTGTTGTTTTCAGCTGTGGTGAACCCAAGAAGCCGTCATTTTTCAACGCCAAAAATATATACATTTTTCCTGTAGCATAATTCACAAGCGAAGTTAAATTACAATTTTATCTCTTAATGTGTGGCGTAAAAAACACCAGACCGCATTGTAACACGCTACAAAGCTACTAGTTTGTGGTGGCTCAATTGTTTGGCGCAATTTACATCCAGGTGTTAATTAAGCCGTTGTTTTTTCAGCCTGTGGTGATCCAAGAAACAGACATTTATCAATGCCAAAATATATAGCAGTTTTTTCCTGTAGCATAATTCACAAGCAAAAGGTGAATTACAACATTTTTATCTCTTGTTGTGTGGTGAAAAAACACTGCCATTGTAACACGCTACAAAACTGCTAGTTTGTGGTGGCTCAATTCTTTGGCGCAATTTACATCCAGGGGTTAAATAAGCGTTTGTTTTTCAGGCTGTGGTGAATCCCAAAAAACCGTCCATTTTCAACGCCCAAAATATATACATTTTTCCCTGTAGTATATTCACTAGCAAAGGTTAATTACAATTTTATCTCTTTTGTGTGGCGTAAAACCACCGCATGTAACACGCTACAAAGCTTCTAGTTATGTGGTGGCTCAATTGTTTAACGCATTTACATCCAGGGTTAATTAAGCCGTTTGTTTTTTCAAGCCTTGGTATCCCAAGAAACCGGATTTTTCAACGCCAAAATAATACATTTTTCCTGTCGCATAATTCACATGCAACGGTTAATTACAATTTTATCTCTTAGTGTGTGGCCGAAAAAAAAACTGCTTGTAACACGCTACAAACTAGTAGTTTTGTGGTGGCTCAATTGTTTGCCGCAATTTACAATCCGGAGGTGTTAATTAAGCGTTGTTTTTCAGGCTGTGGTGATCCCAAGAAACCGTTCATTTTTCAATACCAATATAAATACATTTTTTCCTGTAGCATAATTCACAAGCAAAGGTTAATTACAATTTTATCTCTTATTGTGATGGGCATAAAAACAACTGCATTGTAACACGCTACAAAAGCTACTATTTGTGTGGTGGCTCATTGTTTTGGCGCAATTTACATCCAGGGGTTAATTAAGCGTTTTCCTCAGCGGTGGTGATACCCAAGAAACCGCCTTTTCACCGCCAAAATATATAACATTTTTTTCCTGTAGCCTAATTCACAAGCAAAGTTAATTAACAATTTATCTCTTGTTGTGTGGCTAGAAACACGCAATTGTTAACACGCTACAAGCTACTAGTTTGTGGTTGCTCAATTCTTTTTGCCAATTTAACATCCATGGGGTTAAATTAAGCGTTGTTCTCTGGGGGGGAGTTATGTACTCATTAACAGAAAACTTGTTTTCACCGGCCCACCAAAGAAATTCTGTACATAATTCCATATCCGAAGGTTAATTAAGCCTGTTGTGCTTTTATAAATTCAGTTAAAATAAACAGAGTTTTTAAACGGAACATACAAGTCAATTTTTCCTGCCCACCAATTGTGGAGCGGCAATTTATATCCAAGGGTTACCAAGCTTGTTACTGGGATTCTTTGCCGTCATATATAGGGTTGTGTATTTATCATATACAGATATCCTTCCATCAAACATGTCTGTACATTTTAGAACAAACAGTATGTCAGAACAGGAGGTGGCAGGCTCTTCACCTCAGTTGGCATGAGGCACACAAACATTCCAGCCCAGGTCGCAGCACAGCAAGGGGACCGAGTCGCAGCAGGGGTCACCTCGGTGAGGCCACAACTGCCGCTGTCATCTAGCGGCCGTGTACTGACTACAACCCAAGGGTTCTTGATTGTTGACTAGTTCATACCACTTCCTCCCAGATGAACATCTGACATCCCCAGCCAAGAGTCGAGGGGAAAACCATCAGACATAACCCTTAGTTTGGCATGGCCGGACAGGTCATCGGCCCTCACCGTCCGCAACCCGCCTCTGTCCCATCCGGTTCCCTCAGCCAGAGATCTACTATGTGGTCTGGGCTCAGCGCCACTATATATTCGAGGATGAACAATTTGAGGAGGGCAGTCAAGCAGCTACTTGGCAGTCGAAGAAATGGGGGCCAAATCCCCCTGCTTCTTGCATAGGTGTCAAAGTATAGATTGTTGAGAGTGGCATGGAAGTAATAGTTGGAGGGTCAGCTCTGCATACCAAGACCGGTGATGAGGACCAGCAAGTGACGCATAAACACAAATAGATGAGAAGAAGCCGTACCCCCCTTGGGAGCTGGGTTGGGCAAGGGCTTTATCATCGTCAGGAGAAGATGCGTCAGCTAGTGCGTCAGGCAGCGCGCAGCCCAGCAAGTGTGTCAATGTGGCCGTGATCAGCATGATACAGCATGTGAGGTCGGAGCCAAGCGGCCACGGGGTAAAAAAACCCCGCTTTCGCAGCGTCCTAGAAAGGTAGCGGCAACAGGGGCTCAGCAAGGCAGCGGTGGCAGTAGTCCCAACCTGCGGAGCGTTTGGCGGTAAAATCCGATACTCACGGTGGGCAGTTCTTTGCTAAGACAAACCGGAGGGCGCCGAATATGTTATATGTAGAATTCTGTAGAGTAAAGAAAGCGTGGCCAGTAGCAACGTTGGTCACCACGGCCCTGCGTCAACACATGCAGCGTCACCATCCGGTGTCCTCGGAGAAACGTGGCTCAGATGTGGTGGTCCATCCTGCCACCGCAACAACAGCAGCAGCAGCACCCAGTGGCACCCATGCCATTGCAGCCGGTCAAGGCTCCACCACCTCTGCAGAAGGGAGCAGTTTCTCTTTGACATCATCTCCCGGGCAAGATGCTCCTGCTCCTCGCTACTAATGGCGCCAGCAGTCGTTCTGCGAGGCGATTGCAAAGAGACAACATATGCGTCCTAACCATCCTAAGGTGCAGCACTGACCGTGCTCCTTCCAAGTTGTTGGTACTGCAGTCCCTCCCATTCCAAATGGTGGTCACTGCAACACCGTTCAGAGAGAACGATGGCTTTGTGCCGAGCCAAGATGATAGTTCCCACAGCCGTAACTTTTCTTTTTCCAAAAAGGCAGTACCAGGACTTCATAAATATGTAGAACAGAAGGTCCAGTCCTTGAGCTTATCGTTTGTTCCAAGGTGCAACGGCAGCGACGGACATCTGAGCTGTAACTACGGTCATGGCCATACTGTCCCTTTAGGCCCACTGGGTGAATATTCATCCGGCCCAGGCACAACCAACAACTGGACAGAGACGCCGCTTTCCTCCTCCACGTTGTCAAAAACAGCGGCTTCCTGCGCCAATGACCGCCTCCTCCTCCTCCACCACCATCTCAAGCCTCTACAAGTACTGCTCCATAATACAACCACATGTAATAGGGCACAGCGGTGTCACGCAGTTCTACACCTGCTTCCTTGGCGAATGAAGTCACACAGGGGAGGAAACTGCTCCGCGTCATGCAAGCAAGAAATCAATGTGTGGCTTTCTCCCGCCCACTGCAAATCGACCCTGGTGACAGACAATGGGAGGAACATGGGTGTCCGCACTGCACGAGGAGGGATGGTCATGGCCGCGCCCTCATGGCGCAAGTGTTCAATCTGGTTGTGAAAAGGTTCCTGAAGTCCTTGCCACCCGATCTTCAGAACATTCTGAAAATGGCCAGGAAACTGTGCATCACTTTATCCTTTCATACAAAGCCAGGAACACCCTCCTCGATGCAGCGGCAGAACGGCCTTCCCCCAACACCACTCTGATAGCGATGTTTCCTTCCACCCGCTGGAATTCCAGCCTGCACATGTTAGGACCCGACTGTATGGAACAGAGAAAGGCCCTTAACGATTTTTTTTGATGAACCAGCAGAAACAGAAGTACTCCCCTGTGATAACTTATGATGTCCAGCCCGTGGCAGCTCATGCGTGACATACCTGCGTTTTTTGAGGAATTCGAGGAGGCGAACCGTTATTTGTCAGTCCGCCAGGATCACGGGATGAATAAAATCATTCCCACTGCTTTCATGTCCCTGGAACAGATCGAAAAATCTGTCTGGGCAGGGGACTGAGACGTGGTGACTACATCTCGCGGACCACATAAGTCCAGTGGGGACTGAAATGGAGGAAGGGTGGAGGAGGAGGACATTGAAGTCAGAAGATTGTCTGGTGAAATGAGTGGATTTTTCTACCCAGGGTGACAAGAGAGGGAGGAGAGCAGGTGCAAGCTGGAGGAGCTAGATGAGATGAGAAGTACGAGGCAGATACCCGCAAGCACCGTGGCAGTATTAAAGTTGAGATGGAGGCAGGGAGCCCTTGGATCACTTGTGCAGAATGGCCCGCAGCATGCCTTGGATTTGCCTGGCTAGTGATGCCGAATAGTCAGCCATTCCGCAGAGGGATTGACTCTGCTCTCCACCCTATTGGACCCTCGCTACCGATACAATAAGGGAGAGCCTTTTTCCCAGCTATTGAGAGGGAGGCAAACTCAAATACTATAGGGGAAATCCTCCGTATTCAGTTTGGCCGCTGCCCATGTGCGTCATCGACCCCTGCCTCTGACAGGACTGACCCGGGGGTTCTTCAGCCTCACGTACTACTGCCGCGGCTGTCGGGGGAAGGTGGGGGGGGTCAGAGCAAGTACCACTCCATCAGCAGCAACCTAAGTCCTGGATCCACTGATGAGCAGCTTCCTTCACCCACCAGTGAGGAGGGCAGTCCGTCGCAGCAGCAGGACCTGGAGCAGACCCTGGAACCACCAGTGGTGGCCTACTTGGAAAGCACTCTGCCACCCCAGTTAAAATCCCTGGACTCTGGGCAGCCAAACTGAGATGTGTGGGCCCAACTTGCCCGAGTTTGCATTGGAGAAGCTGTCCTCCCGCCAGTAGTATGGCAATCAGAGCGGGTGTTTCAGTGCGGCCGGGGGCCATCGATACAACAAGTAGAACCCCTTATCCACGGGAAATGTGGAACCGACTGACCTTTGTCAAGATTGTAATTCAGCGCTGGAATCGGCAGATTTCTTTCCACACACCATGCCCTTAGGCGTCAGACTACCCTCAACCATGACCCCATCTTTACCCCAAACTGTGAGGAAATGAGTCTGGGTTCAAAACTAACCGTGCCTCAGCCACTATTCTGATGCCTGCCACCCCCTGATGCCGAACACATCTGCTGACAGTTTCTCCCATCTGCCACAACCATCTTAACCTGGGAACGGTGTATTAGGCCACCACACCTCCTACTCTTCATTGTGCCACTGTCTGACACCATCTGGCTGCTGTGGCTGCTGCCGTGACTCCACACTCTGTTCAATGGTGCCACTGTCTGACCTCATGCTGCTGCTGTTGGCTGCTGCCAGTGACCTACACACCTGTATTGTGCCACTGTCTTGACCTCAGGCTGCAAGTTGTGTCTGCAGCGTGACCTACACTCTGTGTCATTGTGCCACTGTCTGACTCATGCTGCTGTTTGTGGCTGACTGCCGTGACCTACACCACTGTGTCATTGTGCCACTGTCCTTGACCCATGTGCTGCTGTGTGCTGCGCCGTGACCTCCAACACTTGTGTTCATTTGTCCCACTCTGAGGCCTTTTCCCTGTTTTTGCAACCTCCAGAATGTCATTGTGCCACTGCAGACCTCCTGCTGCTGCTGTGGGCTGCTGCCGTGACCTACAACATGGTCATTGTGCCACTGTCTGACCTCATGCTGCTGCTGTGGCTGCTGCCGTGACCAACACACTGTGGTCATAGTGCCACTGTCTGACCCCTCATGCTGCTGCTGTGACTGCAGTCCCGTGACCTCCACACAGTGTCATTGTCCCACTCTATAGCCTATTCCTGTTTTTGCCACCTCCAGAATGTCATTGTTAGAGATGGGCGAATTTCTCAAAATTCGATTCGGTCACTTCGCCGAATTTTTCCGACAAAAAGATAAATTTGTTTCCGAAGTACTTCCGGGATGAATCGCCGTTAAAAAGCAGCTATTTCCAGCTGCACAGAGCCATGCAGGGGTGCTGTAGAACATTGTGCCATGCTTAATATGCAGAGGGAGCTTGGTTTGTATCTTCTCATACAATGTTGTGTTTTAGTATGACACACAGATGACTGCCGCCGCTCTTAGAATCGCTTCACTATAAAATTCCCTGGGCATTTAAAAGGGCAAAACTGACCAAAAAACTCAAGCGGTGAATGTAGCTTGATAAAGTCATGCAGCGAAAAGCTGGAAAAAAACAAGCTGTGAGCTCAGGTGGCAACATAGTGACAGGTGTGGATGTGACGGAGGAAGCCACAATCGCATGAGGTCAGGCAGTGGCACAAGGACATTCCCTGGAGTGGCAATAACAGGAGGAAGCCACAGAAAGGCACAATGCTAGAAGCGGAGGTCCCAGGCGACAGCACAGCAATAGGTCAGGGCAGAGGCACCAAGACATTCTGGAGGTGGCAAAACATGAGGAAGCACAGAATGGCACAATACTGAAGAGCGGGAGGTTAACGGCGGCATAGCATGCGGCAGGCAGTGGCAAAATGACATCGGAGTGGCAAAACAGTGGAAGCCACAGAATGGCACAATGACTGAGAGCGGTAGGGTCACGGTCGCAGCAGCATTAGGTCAGCAGTGGCACAATGACAATCTGGAGGTGGCCAAATAGGAGGAAGCCACAGAATGGCACAATGACAGAGAGCGGGGTCACGGCGGCAGCAGTCATGAGTCCAGGCAGTGGCACAATGACATTCTGGAGTGGCAAAACAGAGGAAGCCACATAATGGCACAATGACTGAGTGCGGAGGTCACGGCAGCATGAGTTCAGGCATGGCACAGATGACACAGTGACGAGGACACTGCAGCAAGCCACATCATCAGCAAGAGGTCAGAAAGTGGACAACAATGACATTCTGGAGGTGGCAAAACATTATTAGGCCACAGAGTGGCACAATTGACACAGTGTAGAGGTCACATACAGCAGCATTACGAGGTCAAGGCAGTGCACAATGACATTCTGAGGTGGAAAAACAGTAATTAGCCACAGTGTGGCACAATGACACAGTGTGGAGGGCACGGCAGATTCCACAGCAGCAGCAGAGGTCAGAGAGTGGTCCACAATGACATGTCTGGAGGTGGCCAAACGGAGGAAGCCACAGTGGGCACAATGACTGAGAGCGGAGGTCACGCGGCAGCAGCATGAGTCAGGCAGTGGCACAATGACACAGTGTGGAGGACATGGCAGTAAAAAGCCACAGCAGCAGCATGAGGTCAGACAGTGGCACAATGACAAATTCTGGAGGTGTCGAAAAAAAGGATAGCACAGAGTGGCACACTGAACAGAGATTTGAGGTGACAGCGGCAGGAGCAACAGCATGAGGTCAGAGAGTGGCACAATTGACACAGTGTGGAAGTCACGGGCAACAGCAACAGCACCCAGCATGAGGTCATAGGGGGTACAATGACAGAGTGTTGAGGTGGGTCGGCAATACCAGATCCCTGTAAAGATGGTGGTAGGGCAGATTGGGAGAAAACTGGCAGCAGATGATGTGGCATCAGGCGGGTGGCGTGCATCAGAAAAGTGGCTGAGGCAGGAAGATTGAACCCAGACAGACGCCTACGTCATTGGAGTGTGGAAATTCTGGCCGATCCACCCTGATTTCAGCTTGACAAGTTATTCGTTCCACATTTAACCGTGGACACGCGGGTTCTCCTTGGGGTAACGATGGCCCCCCCCCCACTGAACACCCGCACAGATGCACAACTACTGGCCGGGCAGGACAGCTTCTTCCACTGCAGAACTCGGCAAGTTGCGGCCACACATCAATTTGGCTGCCCAGTAGTCCAGCGATCATCCTAACTTGAGGTGGCCAGAGGCTGTCCCAAGTAGGCCACAACCTGATGGTTCAGGAACTGGCTCCAGGTCCTCTTGCGCTGCTGCTCGGCGACTGCCCTCCTCCACTATGTCGGTGAAGAAGCTGCTCATCAGTGACTCCCAGACTTAGGTTACTACTGATGGATGCTGGTACTGCTCCCTACCCCCCCCCTTCCCCCAGCAGCCGCGTCAGTAGTACGTTAGCGCTGAGGAACCCCCCCGGTCAGTCCTGTCAGAGAGAAATGTTCCAGCACATTAGGCAGCGGGCAACTGAATTACGAGGATTTTCCTATATATTTTCAGTTTTGTCTTCCCTCTCAATAGCTGGGAAAAAGGCTCCCAATTTGGGACCGTAGCGAGGGTCAAATAGGGGTGGAGAGCCAAAGTCATCCCTCTGCGATGCTGACTATTCGCTTCACTAGCAGGCCAAATAAGCATGCAGCGGCCATCTGCACAACTGACTCCGAGGGGCTCCCCTGCCTCCATTTCCACTGTATCTGCCACGCAGTTGTTTGGGAGGGGTCACCTGCCTCTTCTTACCTCATCTCCATCCACCCTCCCACTGCTCCTGCTCCTCCTCTCTTGTCAACTGGGTAAAAATCCACTCATTTACCAGACAATGCTCTGCTTCCAATGTCCACCTCTCTTCAACTTCCTCCCATTTCAGTCCCCACCGGACTCATGGTGGCCACGAGATGTAGTCGCCACGTCTCCCAGTCCCCTGCCCAGACAGATTTTTTTCAGGCATCTGTTCCAGGACATGAAGCAGTGGAATGACGTTATTCATCCCGTAGTCCGGGACTGAAATAACGTCGCCTCCTCGAATGGCCTCAACAAACGGCAGGTGTCAACGCATGAGCTGCCACTGCTGACTCAAAGTTAACACAGTGAGTAACTTCTGTCTGCCTGGATCATCAAAAAATCGTTAATGGCCTTTCTCTGTTCATACAGCTCCGGTCCCAACATGTGCCACAGCTTGGAATTCCAGCGGTGGAAACATCGCATATCAGAGATGTGTTGGGGAGGCCTTTCTGCCGCTGCAACTCGAGGAGTGGTGTTCCCTGGCTTTGTACAAATGGATAAAGTGCATGCACAGTTTCCTGGCCATTTCCAGAATGTTCTGAAGATCGGTGGAAGACTTCAGGAACCTATTCACAACCAGAATTGAACACAGTTGCGCCTTGCAAGGCGCATGGACCATCTCCTAGGTGCATCACGAACACCATGTTCCCCATTGTCCGTCAACAGGTTCCGATTGCAGTTGGCCGCGGAGAAAGCCACACATCGATTTCTTGCTGCACTGACCGGAGCAGTTCCCCCCTGTGTGACTCGTTCGCCAGAGGCAAGCCAGTGTAGAACTGCGTGACACCGCTGTGGCCCTAACACTATGTGGTATATGACAGTACTTGTGATGCTGAGATGGTGGTGTGGTGGAGAGGAAGGAGGCGGACATTGGCGCAGTGCTAGCAGTTTGACACGTGGAGGAGAAAGCGGCCGTCTCCTGACCAAGTTGTTGGTGTGCCTGGGCAGGAGCACATTCATCCATTGGCCGTAAAGGACATTACTGGCCCCTGACCGTAGTTACAGCTCCAGACGTCCGCGCTGCCGTGCACCTTGGAACAAACCGATAAGCCCAAGGACTGACCCACCTTCTTTCTACATATTTTATGAAGTGCAGGTACTGCCTTTTTGGAAAAGAAATTACGCTTGGAACTCTCCATCTCGGCTCGGCACAAGCCATTAGTTCTCTGAATGGTGCAGAGTCCCCACCATTTTGAAAAGGGAGGGACTCGCAATAACCAACAAAGTGGACGAGCACGGTCAGCTGCTGCACCATAGGATGTTGGACGCATACTGTTGTCTCATTGCATTCGCCTCGCTGAACGACTGCTTGACGCATGATAGCGAGGAGGCAGGAGCATCTGGACCGGGAGATGATTCAAAGAGGAAACAGCTCCCTTCTGCAGAGGTGGTGGAGCCTTGCTGGCTGCAAATGGCATGCGTGCCACTAGGCGCTGCTGCTGTTGCTGTTTCAGCGGCGGCAAAGTATGGACCACCACAACTAGCCACGTTTCTCCCAGGCCACCGAGGTGACGCTCATGTGTTGACGCAGGCCGTGGTGCAACGTTAGCTCCCTGGCACGCATCACTTTTTCTGCCCACAGATTCTACATAAACCCATATTCGGCTACCTCCGGTGTCTAAGAAAGAACTGCCACACCGCCCGAGTATCGGATTTATATACCGCCGCACCGCTCCGCACAGAGTGACTATGCTGTCTCACGGCCACACGAACCCACTTGCCTGGCTGCTGCTGACTGCCTGACCGCAAGCTGACCACGCCCTCTTCTCACTGACGATGATGAAGCCCTTTCCCTCACCCGGCCTCCCAAGTCGTCGACTACATCATCATCTATTTGTGTTTCATCGTCACTCTGTCCTCATCTCACGACGTGGTATGCCGAGGCTGACCTCTCACATCACAACATGACCTCCCATGCCACTCTCTCCAAATCTAATACTTTGCCGCCATACTCAGCAAGAAGCAGGGGATAATGGGCCCATTTCTTCGCAGCCAAATAAGCTGCTGACCTGCCCTCCTCAAATTGTTCAACCTCGCTATAGAGTTGGCGCTGAGCCCAAACCACATAGTAGATCTTTCTGCTTGAGGGAACCGGAGTGGGACAGAGGCGGCTGAGGAACAGGTGCGGGCCGCTGACACCCGCTCCCTCGGGCCATGACCAACTAAGGTTGTGTCTGACGTTCCCACTGACTCTTGGCTGGGGTTGTCAGATTGTCCATCTGGGAGGAAGAGGAGACCTAAGTCAACCAATCAAGAACCCTTTGGGTTGCAGAACAACACATGGCCCTAGATGAACAGCGGCAAGTTTGGCCTCACCGAGTGACCCAGCTGCGACGCCCCTTGCTGTGCTGCGACCTGGCCTGTTCCAGAATGTTTGTGGCCACTGCCACTCGCAGGTGCACAGCAGGCCACTCACCTGTCTAACAATACTGTTGTTCTAAAATGTACATACACTGTTTGATGAGAATATCTGTATATGATACATATACACCCCTATTTTTGACTCCAAATGAACCCAGTAACAGCTTGTGTACACCCTTGGATATAAAATTGTGCTCCACAAATGGCCAGCGAAAATTACTTGTGATGTGTCGTTTAAAAACACTGGTGGTTTTTTACTAAATGTAAAAGTCCAAACAGGCTTAATTAACCTTCGGTACATGAATTAGGCAACAGGAAAAATGTATATATTTTGGCGTTGAAAAAGATGGGTTTTATTTTTGTCAGCACACCAGCAAAACAACGCTTAATTAACCCCTGATGTAAATTGTGCCAAAGAATTGAGCGCACAACACTAGGAGGCTTTGTAGCGTGTATACAATTAGCGCGTTGTTTTCTACGCCACACAACAAGAGAAACAGTTGTAATTAACCTTTGGGGGACAACCCTATTTGTGAATTAGGCCTACAAGGAAAAATTGAATATTTGGCGGTTGAAAAAGACGGATTTATTCTTTGTCAGCCCACCAGCAAAACAACGCTTAATTAACCCCCTGGATGTAAAATGCGCCAAAGAATTTTTTTGAGCCGCACAAGAATATTAAGCTTTTGTAGCGTGTTAACAATTGCGTGTTTTCTACGCCACAACAACAAGAGATACAGTTGTAATTAACCTATCGACATGAATTAGCAACAGAAAAATGTAAATATTATGGCGTTGAAAAGACGGTTTTCTGTGGGGTCCAGCACACCAGCAAAACAACGCTTAATTTCCACTCCCTGATGTAAATTGCCCAAAGAATTGAGCCGCACAAACCTAGTACTTTGTAGCGTTTTACAATTGCGTGTTTTCTACTTCTACGCCACCACAACAAGAGATAACAGTTGTAAACTAACCTTTGCTTCTGTAATTAGGCTACAGGAAAAATGTATATAGTTTGGCGTTGAAAAAGACTGGTTATTTCTGGGGTCAGCACACAGCAAAAACAACGCTTAATTAACCCCCTGGATGTAAATTGCGCCAAAGAATTGACCGCACAAACAAGTAGCTTTGAAGCGTGTTACAATTGCTGTTTTCCTACGCCATAACAACAAGAGATACATTGAAATTAACCTTTGCTTGTGAATTAGGCTTACAGGAAAAATGTATATATTTTAGTTACGTGAAAAAGACAGTTTCTGGGGTCACACACAAGCAAAAACCACGCTTAATTAACCCCTGGTTTAAATAGCGCAATAGAATTGACAATTTATTGTAAAAATGTTGTTTCTTTAAATGAATACAACAGGAACTGGCTTAGGATCCCACATTGATATTGATGTATAATGCAGCTGCAGTGGACCTCACACTGGTTTTAGATCCAATCACCCCAAAAAATTAAAATAGAACATAAAGAGACACAGTCTCTGAGACCAAAGCTGAGAGACACCCTACAGAAATCGCTATCTAAAAAATCAATTCCTCATTAGAGCTATCACCGCGGCAAGCACCTTCCCTGATCAGTACATTGAGAAGCGGTAATAGCTCCCAGCGTCGTGCCCCGGACTTATATAGTGCGTGACGTCACAGAATCCCGCCGTCTCTGATTGGCTTCAACCTCTGCACATGTCATGCAGGCAATGCCCTTCTTACCCCAGAGTGCTTTGCCCATGTACGGCGCCATGTGGCTTCGCAGCCATTTTATGCAATCAAAAGCACACTTAGTTTCACATGCCGAAGTAACCCCAAAGTTTCGACTTCGTTCCGAACCAAAGTTTTTTCCATGAAATTCTAAATCGAATTCCACTTCGTTAGAATCAATTCGCCCATCTCTAGTCCATTGTGCCACTGGTCTGACCTCATGCTGCTGCAGTGGCTGCTGCCGTGACCACACACCTGTGTCATTGTCTACTCTGTGGCCCTACTCCTGTTTCTTACAACTCCAGAACTGTCATGTGCACTGTCCTGGACCTCATGCTGCTGCTGAGGCTGCTGCCCCCGTGACCTACACACTGTGTCATTGACCCACTCTGTGGGCCTACTCCTGTTTTTGTTGCCACCATCCAAGAAAAGTCATTGTCCACTGTCCTGACCTCATGCTGCGCTGATGGCTGCTGCCGTGACCGTACACACTGTGTCCATTGTGCACTGCTGACCTCATGCAGCTGCATGGCTGCTGCTGTGACCTACACACAGTGTCATTTGTGCCCCTGTCTGACCTCAAGCTAGCCTGCTGTGGCTGCTGCCCGTGACCTAACACACTGTCATTGTACCACTGACTGACCTCATGCAGCTGCAGTGGCGCTGCCGTGAACTACACACTGTGTATTGTGCCACTGTCTGAACCTCATCGCTACTGCGTGGCTGCTGCCGTGACCTACACAAAACTGTCATTGTGCCACTGTCCTGACCTCATGCTGTTTGGCTTGTTGTGGCTGCTGCCGTGACCAACACACTGTGTCCATTGTGCCACTGTCCGACCTTCAAGCTGCTGCTGTGCTGCGGCCAGTGACCTACCCACTGTCATTGTGCCACTTCTGACCTCATGCTAAACAACTCGCTATAGGCTGCTGCTGCCCGTGACCCTCCACACTGTGTCAATGGTGCCACTGTCTGACCCCTGACCTCCATGCTACTGCTGTTGGCTGCTGCCGTACCTCCACACTGTGTCACTTGTCCCACTTGTGGCTATCCCTGTTTAATGCCACCTCCAGAAGGTCAATAGTAAGCACCTGTGTCCATGACCTCAGCTTACTGCATGTGGGCTGCCTTGCCCGTGACCTCCACACTGTGTCATTGTCCCACTCTGTGGCCTATTCCTGTTTATTGCCACCTCCATGAATGTCATTGTGCCACTTGTCTGAACCTCATGCTGCTGCTGTGGCTGCTCCGTGACCTACACACAGTGAATTGTGCCACTGTCTGACCACATCTGCTGCTGTGGCTGCTGCTGTGACCTACACCACTGTGTCATTGTGCCATTGTCTGACCTCCATGCCTGCTGCTATGGCTGCTGCCGTGACCTACACACTGTGTCATTGGGCCACTGTCTGACCTCATGCTGCTGCTGTTGCTGCTGGCCCGTGACCTACACACTGTGTCACTGTGCCACACTGTGGCCTTACTCCCTGATTTTTTTTTGCCACCACCAAATGTCATTGTGCCACTACTCAGGACCTCATGCGCAGTGGCTGCCCCCCGTCACCCCCACACTCTGCCCATAATGTTGCCACCGACTCTCAGTTGTTTTTTTCCAGCTTTCTCGGGCTGACTTTTCGGGACATTCCCCTTCATTTTTTTGGGTCATTTTTGCCCCTTAAAGGCGTTGTCTCCCTTCAGATTTTCAGAGAATGCATGAATGAATACTCTATCCTTCCTGGTTCAACTGACTCTTTTGCAAAAGTCCATCTTGTACAGCTCCATCCCTGTGTGCTTTCAGATGCTTTTAGATCAGATAGCTTCTCAAACACTAACAGGATTCTTATCTATCGGAGACCTGTGTGATGATGTCACTCATTTTATCTCTTTAAAACAACAGCAGAGGGAAATTGTTACAGGGCTGTTACTGAGGGAAATGAAAAAGCCCGGGGGGTATAATTCACTTGATCTCCTTAGGGAAAACGAGGAACAAAGCAATTTTTTGGAAAAAGTTTTATTTTTTTTTTTGTTTTCCCACAATTTGAAAGCGCTATTTGTAGGAAAAACCCCTTTTAAATGCCCAGGGAATTTTATTTGAAGTGATTCAAAGAGCGGCGGGTTGTGCGTGTCATATAAAACAAAACTTTGTATAAGAAAAAACCCCAAGCTCCCTCTGCATTTTTAAAGCATGCACAAGTTCTACGCCCCCTGCAACTCTGTGCAGCCGGGGAAATAGCTTTTTTTTTAAGTGATTCGTCCCGAAGTAATTTCGGAACAAAGTTTTTTTTGCCGAGAAATTCCAAAAGGAACGAAACAAATTTTGGGAAATTCCCCCTTTTCTCTAATTTAACTAAAAAACTCTTGAGTGGCGAGCAGACTTTCTATTTTACTGCGCTGCTGCTTTCTGAGTAGTCTCATTAGAATTAGGGGTTGAATAATGATCTTCCCTTTTTTAGCTTGCGGGGAAGATCCCATTGACTGCCCAAAAAGCCAAAAAAAGAATGAAAATGAAAGAATAATGGGGGAAATTGTTTTCATACGGGGGAGGGGGTTTTTTCCCCCCTTTATCGGTGTGTTGTAATACTTCCCCCTCTAGGCCCGTAGCGGAACGGGAAGAAGAACTGTCAAGCTCTTAAACTGCCATGAGCAGAGTCACAGAGAGAAAGTCAGCGAGACAAACCGGGAAAGTCATGTCACAGGGGAACTTTAAAAGTTTAATATAGTGCCCTGTAATAAATCGGCTGTATGTTTTTGGGGTTTTCCTGCGCAGAAAAAATTTGGGGCCAATAAGACAACCTCTATATTTGAAAGCATTCTTGTTTGTAGTTTTTTCCCCACCCCGTCTAACATTTTTGCTAGTATAGCTTGTACTGTATATAGGATAGGGGACAGCTTTAACAGTACACTTTTTCTGATATGCTATAGGGACAGTGGTTTCACCACCCTGATGCCCGAGGGTGCTGGTGACCTTCTGCCACATTGAAACAACACTATTATACAGTACAAATTAAATGGTAGATGGGGAACTATTCTAAACTGTACGCTGGGGCACATTACTCCACAGTATAAACACAATATCACTTTTATCTCAACAGGTTCCTTCCTCCTATATAATGAAGCCCATAACAAGTGTGCAGAGGTGCGCTCATCTTCTTCAAACACAGATCTTTTTGAGCTCACTGCCTCCATTTGTCTTCAGGTCCCAATCACAGCTTTCCACTGGCTCCCTGGAGGCAGGCTCATGAGCTCAGGGGAGGGACTATGTGTAGGTGTGAAGGAAGACCTCAATCTCAAGGCCACTAAGGCTTTATCAATGTGACACTGATAGGTCTTGGCCTGGGAGTGCAACAATGATACTTTGTTGGGATTTTAAAGGTGAAAAATCTGTTCTTTAACTTTGGAAATAACCCAAAATTTTATGGTTATGCTTTACTGGGGCACTGGGATCTGGAGTCACTGGAGAGCACGAAACCTTGATGGGAAGATACTAGATGGAGGGGCATGTGCTTAGAGATGGGGGTTCATTAGTGATTTTAATTGTGGCCAAAAAATTAAAAAAATAGTAATCGTTTTAATAAAATCCTTTACCGATTCCCCACCCAAATTCTGCATCACCAGTATTGTTGTCAATCAGGTGAAAATGACAAGTCCATTGTAAAAGACTTCGTGTAACTGAGTAGTGGATACAAGTGACTAACATGTCCAAATAAATCGTTTTACTTGTACAGTTTTATTATACAATATGTTATTTTCTGTTAAGGGAGAAATTAAAATTCTGCTGAAATTCTGTTCCTAGAGTAATGCAGTAGCAAGGAAGTATGGAGTATGGAAACTCAAGTGATAGTGACTACACACAGCTAAGACAACCCTTATTTGGGCATAAAGGCATCACATAGGATGGCATCACATAGGATGGCATCACATAGGACGGCATCACATAGGGCGGCTTCCCTTGTCTGAGGCAGCACAAAAGGCGCTAATTACACCCAAATCCAACTCTGCAGGGCTTGTCCATCTTTGTCATTCATTGACTGCCATTCATTGGAATGGCCACCATAAATGGCTTCTAACAACTTCCCCGATCACTGGAAGAGTGGGGCAGCAGCCAAACCCAAAATAAAGCAGCTGATCTTGAGCAGTCCTTAATTTTAAATTCATAACATCCTCCCTTGAATCACATGACTGTTTTTAAAAGTGTACAGAAATAACATACAACTTCCAAGAAGGAACCAGCAGACTCTATTCTTTCACTTTGGGTGGGATATTAGCTCAAAATTTTCTACAGAATAAATAATTTACAAAATTCTTAACTTTTTATAGATCTTTTATTTATATACAATTCTATAAAACTGCATACAACAACATTTGGGGAAAAACGTGTTATTGTTATATCATGCTTCAAATTTTTTGATTAATCTGTGAAAAAATGAGTCTCAGTGGTCATATTGAAAAGATTGGCATGAGAGGCATTAAATTATTGTTTGTACTGTATTTGTACATAGGTATGATCAACTGTTCATCTGCTGATTTTTACAGATTATGTTATACAGTATGTGTTATCTCTCCAGCATTGACCAAATACGGAACTCCAATCCCCTACATAGACTAAATAATACAATTTTTATCCGCTTGCAGCCCCACTAGGGAGCTTAGGAGTTTACTGCATACTGTTTAATTATTAACTTTGATATATAAACATTTATGGAGTAAGGTTTTAAAGCACGTTCCAGTGTGGAAAATGTTTTTTTTTAATGTTATGGATATACAGGAAAATGTAGCTGCCAATGCTATCAGGAAGAAAGTCCCCGTCCTCTTTGAGTTCTTTATGTTATCAAATGTATATTGTTAGCCGGCATACCAATTAGATAAACCCCCTAACTGATAATGGACATATGGGTATTATAGGAAAGAAGCTTTGAAGTGGGGTCACATGCTGAGCCTTCTCCATAGGCAGTGGGCGCTGGCTGATTATTACAGTTGACACCCACCCTAACAGCAGGACAAGCCGACTCTGAACCCTGTTGTTTAGCAAATTTTTACGCCGCAGTGTCTAAATGAGTGGGAAACAGTGCTGCACTATTCCTCTCTCAAATCAGCCCGCTCACAACAAGATGGGGGTGTCGAACAGTTATCATGGGAGTAGGAAGCCTAATGAAGGCTTCCATAACTGCCATGTTTAAAGCTTCTATTACTTCCTGCCTTATGTTTTTATATGCATGAAATTTAATATTCATCAATAAACTTATGAATTATTTATTTGTAAAGGGCCTATTTCTGTGACCATATTCTATGTGGGGTTTTATGTTTATCCAGGTAATGTATTGTTGCTTTTGGTGTGTCAATTTATATAATGCGAAGTTTGTGCAATCGATCGGGGTCCTTGTGGTCAAGTACTTTAGGGGGACTGGGAAAAATAAGTAAAATTTTTTTTTAAAAGAATAGGAAATAATAAAAATTTTTCAAATTTATATCACCCACGTTTTACCATTTTATAAAAAAAAAAAAGTTACACATATTTGGTATGGCCGCAAAGCGTAAACATATGAATTATGAAAAAAGTAACTCATCTATTCCGTACACTGAACACTGTAGAAGAAAAAGGATTCCAAACGGCAAAATTGTGGGATTTTTTTTTGGTCATTTCATGTCCCCCAAAATTTAATAAAGTGAAACACAAAGTTGCATGTGTTCCAAAATGGTAGCCATAAAAACTACACATCAACCATGAAAAAAATGAGCCATCACTAAGGCATAGGTGGGGAACTAAACAGTAAGTTTATTGCAGAAAATGGTTTCTGCAATGCAAAATTTAAGAAATAATAAAGAAAACATATTTGGGGTCACTTGAATTGTACTGAGCTGCAGAATACAGATAAAATGTAATTTAATACTGAGGAGTAAACACCATAAAAACAAAACAAAAAAAACAAACATTGCCCAAAGACCATTTTTTTTTTCACTTTTCACCACACTTAGAATTTTTTTTCCCGGGTTTTCCCCGTACATTCTATGGTACAGTAAATGGCACCATTAAAAGAGATAGCTTTCAGGCAAATGATTATTTAGGCGACAGCTATCATGGACAGCTTAACTTCCTTGCCTTATCTATGACAACATTATAGGCCTCATCTGATGCCTGCTAGTCATAAAATATACACTTTAATACATATTGATATCTATATAAAATGTTGATAAAATAACTACACAATGCTCTTGTCTGTTGTAAAAATACAATAGCAAAAGTTGACATAGTTATTACAAGAGTTTTTATATAGATAATGGATATGTACAACTTTTTTAATAAAAAAATAATACCGTATATTCTCGAGTATAAGCCGACCTTTTCATCACATCTTTTATGCAGAAAACGCCTCCCTCACTCGAATGTATATGTTATACAAGTTCTGTGTATCCAAAGTACAACTCATCTAAGCCGAAAGTGCTGGAGTGTGCTTCCTGGACCTGTGATGATGTCACACGGAGGAGGAGAGTCATGTGATGCTGCTCAGTGTATGCAGAATTCTGCTGTACTGGTTGTGATCACTGCTGGATAAGCCGAAGCAGAGCTGTGTATGTGTGTGATATGTGCCTGCTGCAGAGCTGTGTGTAATGTGCGTGCAGCAGAGCCTTGTGTGTGTAATGTGCATGAAGCTGAGCTGTGCATGTGTAATGTGGTTAATTACTAGGGACAATCATTTCATACATTGTGATATCAAGTCCACTAGTTGCTGCTCTTTGCTATGGCTAAAAATGCCTATAAACACCAAACCTACAAAAACTACAAATGCTTTATTCAATACATGATAAAATGTACACAGAACATATAAAAAATAAATAAATATACTACAATACATATAATGACAAAGTGGATAACACCTCACAAAGATTGCATATATCAAACTGACTATATACTCATATATATCCAAGACCACATGATAATAGTATAAACAAACCTATTTAGGCAGACATCAACCCTGCAAAATGCATAATGGTAATCATATATATCTAACCTTGAGGAGGGAGGAAAGAATGAAAGCATATACAGACCAATTTGTGAGGATAGAGACAACCCCTCACATATATGATTACCATTATGCAGTTTGCAGGGTTGATAGATGTTTGCCTAAATAGGTTTGTTTATACTTAGTGTTGAGCGATTATTATCGACAAAGTTGAAATCGGCACAGTTTTTATGGTGATCGGATTTTTTAGATCATGCGATAATTTAGGTTAAAAGCTGTGCATCAGCTATTAAGATCGTGCCATTTTCGGCGCTTCCTGTAATTTTGGCGGCCAGCAAATCAGATTACAGAATAGAGCAGGGTGAGATGTGTGTGCGACGTCATGACTGGGATGTGTATGGTTGCGATTGGCTGGAAAAATCACATGACCTCGTTTTACATAGAACAGCGTTTCCTGTTCAGCCTCAGTGTCTCTCAGCGTCTCAGAGCAGAAGGACGTGCGCTCTGCTTATGTCCAAACAACTCAGCGAAATTATTCTATTTCTTCACAGAGAAACCTCTACTATTAGCTGTGATCCTTACAATTTAGTTAGAATTAGAGATTGGAAGATTTTTTTATTGTTTGGTAGATAATTTTAAAGGCGCAGCTACCACTGTAACGTCGCGGGGGGAGCGGAGGGGAGGCCCCCGCGGGCGAACACAGACAAACTCTATAAAGAATACTGAATAAAGTTCACCAAGACTTAGTGTAGGGCATTGCAATAGCTTTATTTTTAACGTTTTCTATTGAAAAAATTTCCTGGATATTGGGCAGCCTGAACTTATTATTAGGATAAAACATCTTTTCTAGTAACTGCAGGGCT
>JAODAL010060607.1:0-20803 GCA_025379985.1 Phyllomedusa bahiana | reverse complement strand
CATGGATTGTATTAAAAGGGGCATATATGCACACGAGAATAATATTCTCCTATTATACAAATCACTGGTCAGACCGCAGATGGAATATTGTGTATAATTTTGGGCACCAGTGCACAGGCAAGACATTATAGAGCTTGAACAGGTACAAAGGTGGGCAACAAAAATAATAAAAGAACTGGGTGGACTCCAATACTCAGAAAGATTAGCAGAATTAGGGTTATTTAATTAAGAGACAATATGGCTTTGGGGTGACATAATAAATATGTTTAAATATATCAAAGGGCAATATTGAAATTTCTCACAAGATCTATTTATACCCAGGATTGTATCAAGAACAAGGGGGCATCCTCTACGTCTAGAGAAGAGAAGGTTTCTACATAAACCTAGAAAGGGATTCTTTACTGTAAGAGCACTGAGACTGTTGAACTCTCTGCTAGAGAAACTTGTCATAATGAATTCACTGACAGAGTCAAAAAGGGTCTGGATGCATTTCTGGAGCGTGATAATATTATAGTTATAGTGACTAGGATTCTGGAGAAGGGCTGCTGATCCAAGGATTTATTCTGATTGCCAGATTGGAGTCGGGAAGGAATTTTTACCCTTAAATGAGGACAGTTGGCTTCTGTCTCATGGGGGGTTTTGCCTTCCTCCGGGTCAGCACTATAGTACAATAGACTGAACTGGATGGACGTATGTCTTTTTTGACCTTACAAACTATCTATGTAACTATTAAAACAATCTGTGAGTCATTTAGACTACACCCAAATCCCAGCACTTTTTTCTATTAGGTCGAATATTTTTTTTATTAAGTCATTGCTTATGCATACATCACTGGTCCCTAGGCATTGGCACATGGCACGTCTACCTGAAACACTCAATGTGTGAAATGGCAACAGTTTGTTATTGAGTTAACAGATTCAGATAAATCTATTTATTTTTTTCCTGTAGTGATGACAGCATGTTGATGTTCCTGAAGAAACTTTGCTTTTTTCAAAATTCATAGTAGGGTTGTTATTATGGTACTTGCAGCATAGTCCTGCTAAAAACAGCTTTGCAACAACTGTAGTTTTTTGATCTCTCATATATCATAACTTCACTAATTATACATATTGTAAGCACACAAGTAAATGTTCTGATTTCTGTGTTTTGGCCACAGACAACAACTTTTTCCAGAAAGAAGAGACCTGGTTTTATGAAAGAGTGTAATTTGTGTTTGCAAGTGCTTCTTCTGCCTCCGAGGACAGAAATTATATAGACACTTTTACTGTAGATATTTTATGTCCCATACTACTACATTTGTTTATTCTTCTTTTCCCTAACAAGCCAAATATGAAAGCACTGAGTATAAAAAACTAAATTAAAAAAAGCAAATGAAAATATGTTCAAAAATATTTCAGATTCTACATTTTCTGTCAGTCAAACATTAGAATTAGCCTAAAAAAAAGAAAGCTTGCAATGAGATGCAAATGCAATGGCTAAGCCCCACTCACCATATAGCTAATGTGTCTGGGAACATCAGTTGGGACTATATTGTAACAAACTATGCATTAGAAGGAACATATTAACCCTTTAAAATCTAAGCCTGTTTTAGACTTAAAGAGGTTATATCATTACATTATATGGTCTTCAGAGTAAGGGGACAGTGAAAACAAGCAACTTTGCAATTGGATGTTATTTGCAAAGCTGTCTTGTTTTCACAGTATATCCCTTATCTGTGTTTTGTGTAAACACTGTTCCCCAGTGTCGGTTGGATTCCTCCTCCTTTCATTTCATTGGCTGCTGGCTCTACTAATTTACATTCTGTCTGGCCCCTGGTCGTATGGTCGCATTCACTAGAACGCGCATTCCTGCCTCTCTCACTCAGAATAAGGGGCCAGCAACAATTTCACTCTGCACAGCCAGCAGCTCCACAATGACACTGTGAGACAGATCTGTGTTGCTCTGGATGAGTTCATAGAAGACTGGATTCAACTGTAACAAACCTCCAGCTGTGAGAGGAGAAGATATCAGTGCTCTGAGTTCATTGAAGACTGTCTAGACTGATTGCAGGCCTGTGGTATGTAAACAGCTCTTACAAAATAAGACTGCATAGGAAGAGGAACGACACAGTGACATGTGGACTCAGACAGAGAGGGGCGGAAGAGCATACTGACTCGGGAGCGAGCATGAATAATGAAGGGGGAATGATGTCATCCCCCTTCAGGTAAGAAACACCCAGGTGGGAGGGGAAGAAACATCTCTGGATTTGAGGAACTGAGAAAATCAAGCTCCAAGAAAACAGCTGAACTGATGAAGCCATACATCCCCTTTAATGACTAAGCCCTATTTTTGAAATCTGACATGTGTCACTTTATCTGGAATGTAGTTTTATTGCTTTTACCTATCCATGTGATGTTGAGACTGTTTTCTCCTGACACATTGAGCTTTAAGATAGCAATTAATTTTGGCTGATACAATCCTTGTTTATTTGTGAAAAACATAAAAATTTTGTGAAAATGTTCAAAAATTTGTAATTTTTAAAATTTACCATAAATCTAATTTATGTTTGTTTCATTTTTTTAAACATCCTTTTGTTTTTTTAAGGACATTAGAGGAATTTTAAATTTAGTAGCAAATTTTTACATTTTCAAGAAAATTTGCAACACAGATCTCTTTAGGGAACAGTCCAGTTCTGATGGGGCTTTAACCCCTTAATGATAGAGCTTTTTTTTTGTCATGCTCGTTATAGATTGTAGTCTGCTTACTTTTGGCGCATTATACGCTAGTAAAGGGTGAAAAATACTTTCATACATGTCTCCCTAAATCTTTAAGCACCCTGATGTTGTAAAAAAAGGAAAAAACATTTTAAAACTGATGCCAACCTACAGTGGGCATACGTTATATGTTAGTTATAAACTATTTTGAGTGGAATAACTATCTGTCTTACACGCAGAAATATTTTTCACAAATAAACAAGGATTGTATAGACCGAAATTTCTTACTAAATTATAGCACAATGTGTCACAAGAAAGCATTCTCTGAATTATATGGATAGGTAAAAGTGTCAAAAAGTTATTCTCACATAAAGTGACACATGTCAGATTTCAAAATTGGCTGCGATGGTAAAGGGTTAAAACATTTTTATTTTTTACTTTGACTTCGAGTTCTCCTGGGGTGCTTGACCACTAAGGGGGTGCACAATCATTTCTACAACCTAATACATTGTTTAGACAATTCATTAGGGTATATCGACATGGCAGTTTCACTACTTCCTGTCTGTGGCGATGGAAGCCTTCACAAGGCTTCCAGATGCCATATTAACTGATCGGGACCCCACGATCTCAACACTGAGTCCCAATCGGAGTGAGGAACGGTGCACAACACTAGTGTGGATTGAGCAGTTCGAGAAAAGTTAAGTTCGAGTTGAACATCTCGATTTTTTTCTAACTCGAACCAAACCGAACATTTTACTGTTCGTTCGAGTAAATGTTCGAGTTCGACATAGCGTTTGACACGCCATTTTAATAGTTAGACCTTTCTGCAATTCTGCCAGCTATCCAATCAGTAAGGAGCACTTAGAAGTTTCAAAAATGTCATCGCTGAGGTGTAGGGCTCTCATCGACTGCTAAAATCACATGACTATGTTATATATATTTCACTATATTGCATTCTGAAGGCCATTTTTAGCCCATTCTCTGTCTGCTTGCTTGCATGCAGGCACAAGATTTGGCGACATTTATTGTCGTGACATTTGCAGGCTCACATGATGCCTAACTGTCATATACATGGATATATGGGAAATATATTAGTGCTAAATAGCAGCTATAAAATGAGGTATATAAGGCGCTAAGACTACTTGTTAAAACAAACAGACGTTTAATTAGGACATAACAGGGGATAGAAAGAATATGGACTACACGTTTCTCTCTAAGCAGAGTTTCCTCAGGTCCTGTAGAGCAATGGAACATCACAGTTTGAATAAAGTGAAGTTGAGTAAAAAAAAAAAAAAAAATCCGTTTAAAGCAGAGTCATAGAAGCAACATTCTGCAGCTCTTGGGAGCAGATAGTGCACAGCAATATTCTGCAGACAAGACCTGGCCGTCTTCAATTCTCCTATACAAAGAACTATATCCTAAATAGTGGTTGGTTGTTGAAAATTATTCTGAGTGGAGAAAGTTCATTTTTGCAGTTTTGAGGGTGAAATACCTTTCAAATATACTGTGTGTTATTGTCATACAGATATATATCCAGGAAATAGACTTCTCTCTGTTGCTAAATGTTACTCAACGCTTAAAAGTGTAATTTTGCGAGATTTTAAGTCCACATAACGCTGAAATATACCAGTGTGTTATTATGATCCACATATATATACACTTCTCTCTTTTTTCTACATATATCTTGTGCCACGCACAGAGCTATAATCTTTAGCTTTTGAACATGGTGAGAACTAAAGGTGGTAAGCGTGCAAAGAGGATGTAGGAAGTGGAGATAGAGGTATGAGACAAGGCACTCCTTCCAGTGCTCCGGACAACACACAAGCGAGCACATCGTAAGTCACAGGACTGTCAGGCCTGTCATCGCTTGCTCAGTTCCCTTTGTGTCTCATTACTGAACAGCATTGCCAATCTGTTCTTCAGTGGTTATCAGACCCTGAATCCAGCAGTTTTACCTGCTCTTCCTCTCAGTCATGGCCACAAATGTCGTCATCATCATCATCAGTCCAACCTGAAGCAAACACGGGCCGAATGTCACAACCCAATATACAGACCACTCCAAATAATCCATATTCTGAAGAGCTTTTGGATCACACAATGCAATTGGGGTCAGAAGGCATTTCAAAAGATCAAGAGACCAAAGAGGATGATTTTGTTTGCTCTGACACCCAATCGCTGATGCTCTCATAGGAGCAGAAGGAAGCTGGTCCATCAGTAGAAATACCGAGCGGTCAGCAATGCCTCACAGTGCCTGTGGCTTCCAGCCTGCAGCTTGAGGATGTAGACCAGGGGTGTCAAACTCGTTTTCACCGGGGGCCACATCGGCCTCACGGCGTACCATAAAGGGCCGACCTAATTTTATAACTGTGTAAATGCAACTTCTCCTTAACAGTTAAGAGAGCTATTAAGGAGTAGTTTCATTTGTACAGTATTCCTGTTACAATCAGCCCTTTGATGGTAATCAGGAAGAAGGTGAGGCCCAGGGGGGAGGCAGGCCAGATGGTGGAGGCCCAGGGGGGAGGCAGGCCAGATGGTGGAGGCCCAGGGGGAGGCAGGCCAGATGGTGGAGGCCCAGAGGGGGAGGCAGGCCAGATGGTGGAGGCCCAGGGGGGGAGGCAGGCCAGATGGTGGAGGCCCAGAGGGGAAGGCAGGCCAGATGGTGGAGGCCCAGAGGGGTAGGCAGGCCAGATGGTGGAGGCCCAGAGGGGGAGGCAGGCCAGATGGTGGAGGCCCAGAGGGGGAGGCAGGCCAGATGGTGGAGGCCCAGGGAAGGAGGCAGGCCAGATGGTTGAGGACCAGGGAAGGAGGCAGGCCAGATGGTGGAGGCCCAGGGAAGGAGGCAGGCCAAATGGTGGAGGCCCAGGGGGGTAGGCAGGCCAGGTGGTGGAGGCCCGAGGAGGAGGCAGGCCAGATGGTGGAGGCCCAGAGGGGGAGGCAGGCCAGATGGTGGAGGCAGGCCAGATGTGGAGGCCCACAGAGGGAGGCAGGCCAGATGGTGGAGGCCCAGAGAGGGAGGCAGGCCAGATGGTGGAGGCCCAGAGGGGGAGGCAGGCCAGATGGTGGAGGCTCAGGGGGAGGCAGGCCAGATGGTAGAGGCACAGGGGGGAGGCAGGCCAGATGGTGGAGGCCCAGAGGAGGAGGCAGGCCAGATGGTGGAGGCCCAAGGCCAGATGGTGGAGGCCCAGGGAAGGAGGCAGGCCAGATGGTGGAGGCCCAGGGAAGGAGGCAGGCCAGATGGTGGAGGCCCAGGGAGGGAGGCAGGCCAGATGGTGGAGGCCCAGAGAGGGAGGCAGGCCAGATGGTGGAGGCCCAAGGGGGGGAGGCAGGCCCGCTGGTGGCGGCCCCGGGGGGGCGGCAGGCCAGATGGTGGAGGCCCCGGGGGGGCGGCAGGCCAGCTGGTGGAGGCCCAGAGGGGGAGGCAGGCCAGATGGTGGAGGCCCAGAGGGGGAGGCAGGCCAGATGGAGGAGGCCCAGGGAAGGAGGCAGGCCAGATGGTGGAGGCCCAGGGAAGGAGGCAGGCCAGAGGGGAGAGGCACAGAGAGGGAGGCACGCGAGATGGTGGAGGCCCAAGGGGGAGGCAGGCCAGATGGGGAGGCCCAGAGAGGGAGGCAGGCCAGATGGTGGAGGCCCAGAGAGGAAGGCAGGCCAGATGGTGGAGGCAGGACAGATGGTGGAGGCCCACAGGGGGAGGCCGGCCAGATGGTGGAGGCCCAGAGAGGGAGACAGGCCAGATGGTGGAGGCCCAGGGAAGTAGGCAGGCCAGATGGTAGAGGCCCAGGGAAGGAGGCAGTCCAGATGGTGGAGGCCAGAGGGGGAGGCAGGCCAGATGGTGGAGACCCAGAGAGGGAGGCAGACCAGATGGTGGAGACCCAGGGGGAGGCAGGCCAGATGGTGGAGGCCCAGAGGGGGAGGCAGGCCAGATGGTGGAGGCCCAGAGGGGGAGGCAGGCCAGATGGTGGAGGCAGGCCAGATGTGGAGGCCCAGAGAGGGAGGCAGGCCAGATGGTGGAGGCCCAGGGAAGGAGGCAGGCCAGATGGTGGAGGCCCAGAGAGGGAGGCAGGTCAGATGTGGAGGCCCAGAGAGGGAGGCAGGCCAGATGGTGGAGGCCCAGAGGGGGAGGCAGGCCAGATGGTGGAGGCCCAGAGAGGGAGGCAGGTCAGATGTGGAGGCCCAGAGAGGGAGGCAGGCCAGATGGTGGAGGCCCAGAGAGGGAGGCAGGTCAGATGTGGAGGCCCGGAGAGGGAGGCAGGTCAGATGTGGAGACCCAGAGAGGGAGGCGGCCAGATGGTGGAGGCCCAGGGAGGAGGCAGGTCAGATGTGGAGGCCCAGAGAGGGAGGACGGCCAGATGGTGGAGGCCCAGAGAGGGAGGCAGGTCAGATGTGGAGGCCCAGAGAGGGAGGCAGGCCAGATGGAGGAGGCCCAGAGAGGGAGGCAGGCCAGATGGTGGAGGCCCAGAGGGGGAGGCAGGCCAGATGGTGGAGGCCCAGAGGGGGAGGCAGGCCAGATGGTGGAGGCCCAGAGAGGGAGGCAGGTCAGATGTGGAGGCCCAGAGAAGGAGGCAGGCCAGATGGTGGAGGCCCACAGAGGGAGGCAGGCCAGATGGTGGAGGCCCAGAGAGGGCGATAGGGGGCTAGATGGTGGAGGCCCAGGGAGGGGGAGGCAGGCTAACTAGTAAGACAAGGTGGGGAGGTAGAGGACTAGCTGGTAAGGCCCCAGTAGTGACGCTACTTACCAGCCTCAGTCAACGGTCCTCCGCAGGAGCGGGAATCTTCTCACCAGACAGGAAGCTCCTCTGCTCAGCGTCCTGCCAGGCTGCAGGGGGCGGGGGCGGAGCACTGAGCAGGCGGATCCAAGCAGTCTGTGCTTTTCTACTGTGCATGGAGCTGCCGGCCCCGCCCCCTGAGCTCACTGAGCTGTGCTGCCCGTGCCTGCTCCTGTCTCACTGAGAGAAGCAGCTGCTGCGGAGCACAGCTCAGCAACAAGTGCCGGGCCGGATAACACAAGGCAACGGGCCGGATTCGGCCCGCGGGCCTTGTGTTTGACACCTGTGATGTAGACTGTCAGGAACAGGAAGTCACTTGTGATGATGACATTGCGGATCCAATGTGGTCTTTTGAGCAGCAGTCTCTGTTTTGAGTTAGTGCGGGTCCGGCCTCAGAAAGAGAGAGGGTGGTCGCACAAGTCTACTGACATTACTCCACCAGCCATGGTCAGTGGTGGCAGCGGGAACATTGGTACTAGGTTTTCACAGTCGAAAAGGTCCAGGACCTGTGAAGCCTGGGCCTTTTACGATCAAGCCTCAGATTCACCAGCTGACGTCATATGCCGGATTTGCCTTCAATGTATCAGTAGGGGAACGAATGAAAAGAGTTTAAGCACCATGAGCATGAACAGGCACATGCATGGAAAGCATGAATTGCTTTGGAAGAGTCACTTGGAGAAAAAAGGCCACACAAGTCCTGGGCTTCCAACCACCATGACATCTTCTGCCTCCTCTTCCTCCGCCGCCACTTCCAAACCCAAGCAGTCCTCTGCTGCCGATGTGCGGGAGCAGCATGAACAAGCACCATCCCCAGTCCCAGATACTGTCGGTCGATTCCCACCACCAGCAACACAGCCTACACCTTCCCCTTACCAGTATGACCTGTACACCATACAGCAGCCAGTCCCGGCAATCTGCCTTCTGTGTACCAGATGTGGGAGCTCTCACCCCAACCATCCCAAAGCCAAAAGCCTGTATTACCAGGTTGTTGCATTACCAGGCCTTTGGCCTTGAAAATGTTGCCTTTCCACCTGGTGGACACAGATGGGTTCTGCCATGTCATGGCCCTGGCATGCCCCCAATATCAGATGCCGAGCAGGCATTTCTTCACCAGAAAAGCTGACCCTGCCTTTGCCCGCTGTGTTGCAGAAAAGATCTCCAGCACGTTGGCTGCATGTCCACCAAAGTCCATCTCACTATAGACACATGGACTAGTAAGCAAGGTCAAGGGCATTACATCTCACTGACTGCTCACTGGGTGAGTTGAGTAGATGACAGTGCCTCTGGTGATGGGTCTCAGCTGACACCCTTCAACACTGCAGGATGGTGAAGAGTCCAGATCCCCAACCTCTCAAGTGCCAAGAGAAACCAGGCCGTTCTCAAATTAATTTGTCTTGGAGACTGTCAACAAACAGGTCAAGAGCTGTGGAGGGCTCTGAACCCTCAGACCGACCAGTGGCTGGGTGCTAAGAACCTGGCACCAGGCAAGGTGGTGTGCGACAATGGGAGCAATCTCCTTGCTGCCCTTAAAATTGGTAGACTTATGCACATCCCTTGCCTGGCACACATCATGAACCTGGTTGTGCAGAAATTTGTCAAGCGCTACTGGGTCTTGACTGTCTGCTGAGGAAGGCTTGATATCTTAGCTCAAACTTCCAGTGTTCGCACCCTGCTTCGGCATGACTAGCAGCGTTGCAGCGTGATCTGGGCCTCCCCATCAACCATCTGATATGTGATGTGTCAACACGCTGGAATTCCACCCTCCACATGCCTCAGCGATTGTGGCAGCAGTACAATGCCATTATGCAGTATGAAATGTCACATGGCCTGACTAGCAGTGATGTGGACCTCGAGGTGTTGACAGAGAATGGAGACAGGTATTGCCCTATACTGTAGGCAACCCTGCCAGTTACCATGTGCCATTTCCAATACCGGTGTCTTCTTCTGTGTCAAAGGGGCTTTTGAGTCACTTCAGGATGCAGGGCCCCGTAGCAGCTGCTACCGCTGAAACACTTATAACTACACCCCTGCCACCTGAACTTCCATGTTCTCCATTGGGATGTTCTTGCTGTCACCACATATATCACATGTACAAAGCTTGCAAGTGGAGGCGTAACATGAAGTTCTTGGGCCCTGGTGCAAAAAGTGAAATGGGGCTCCTGCCAGTTACCATGTGCCATTTCCAATAACAGTGTCTTCTTATGTGTCAAAGGGGTTTTTGGGCCCCATCAGGATGCAGGGCCCTATAGCAGCTGCTATCGCTGCACCTCCTATAGCTACGCCCCTGCTTGCAAGCTGTCCTTATCTTTTCAGTTAGACATTGAAAGGAATGAAGTATTTTAGCCTCTCAATTTTTTTCTGTCACTCTTAGAGCCAAATTTTCTTCACTAAGTTGTTCCACGTATCCATTTTACTGTTATGGATGGTAATTACAGTTTATAGGTATAGAAATTAACCGGAACATCTTCTCCCATTGACTTTGATGGGGTTCGAGCGCGAGTTCGAGTCGAACCTCGAACCAAACATCACTACTGTTCGAAGTTCGACTTGAACATTTTACTGTTCGCTCATCACTACACAGCACCTTTTCACCACATTTGAGTTCCAATTATTTCTCTGGAATTTGTATTGCTTTTGTGTTGATTGAGTGGTTAGGTGCTATAGACAGGCACCATTAAAGTCTATTCAACAAGGCAAATGCTTTCCTCACCTGTACCATAGTACTTTTGTACATGGTGGCAAACAAACATTACAAAGTTGGTCACTCGATATGTTTAAGATTAGTGCTTTAACTCCTCCATTAAATGATGTAAATATACTGTGGTAGAAAAGATTACGTGGCATATATAATTTACTGCAGTGAGATATCTTATAACAGAAGCTATTGAAATCTAATGAAAAAGTTGAGATACTGTTCTATGCTGCAGCCATGATACTGCATTGAACCCCCTACCACCACAGCTATTTTTGGTAAGGTCACATTTTTTATTCCTCACTTTTCAAGACCAATACTTTCTTAAATTTTACTATCAACATAGATGTATGGCGGCTTGTTTTTAGTGGGATAAGATGTACTTTTTAATGATACCGTTGACCAACAATAAAATGTACTCGGAAACGAAAAAAACTTTGTAGGGTGGAACATGAAATAAATTCCATTGTACCATTGTTGTCGGGGGTTTTATTTTTATGTTTTTACTTTTTGGTATAAACAACGTGCTTTCTGTATTCTGCAGGTCAGTAGGCATCCCGTGAGACCACATTTTTAAAGCCTTTGTTAAGCCTTCTTCATTTTTTAATTTGTGCTATTGTGCCACATTCTGCAACTAGGGATGAGCGATATTATCGACAAAAGTTGAAATCGGCACAATTTTTAGGCTGATCGGAAATTGCCGATCACGCGATATTTTAGGTGACAATCTTACAGATAATCTATTACTATCGCTCCATTTTCAGCGTTTCCTGTCATTTTGGCGGCCAGCCAATCAGCTCCGAGGATAGAGGGGGGTGAGGAGGATGTACAACATTACCATTTTGTGGTGTATGGATCTCATTGGCTGCAAGAATCACATGACCTCGTTTTATCTATGCTGCTGCATTTCCTGTTTGAGCTCATACTCTGTCTATCACACTTCACAGCAGGATGCATCTCTCAGCGTTTAAACCAATAGCTGTTCTAACAGCTCTGATAGTCACTTCTAATACAAGAAACCATCCACCTACAGCTTAGAATAGAGTTAGATTAGAGAATTGCACTTCTTATTTAGTTAGAGAAAGTTTTAAGGATATCTACTGGTGTGTGTAGCCGCGGGACTGTGTGGGGGTCATGGGGGGGTGTGAGGGGCGGCAGCAGCAGAGGCTTTTGAAATGAAGGGAGATATTTTTCATCTCAGTGTGTTCTGTGATTTTCAATTGAAAAAGAATTGTTTTCTACCACTTTTTTGGCCAGCAGACCTCTGCTAGCAGTTGAAATTGTCCCTGTGTTTTCAGTTCTATTGCAATCACTGCGTGTCAGTGTTCCCAAAAACCGGCTTAACTTATCCCTATAACTTTTAAATAGTTTTACTGAAGTCCGTGTGTCTCAGTTTGGCGCAACGAGTTCAGTTGTACGAATATTGTGTTCCTCATATTTCCTAGTAAATTATGCTTGTAGTCAGTGGTGCAAAGGCTGCCATATTAATCCATATAATATTTTAATACTCTTGTTGCAATCCGTGTGTCTCAGTTTGGCGCAAAGAGTTCAGTTGTACGAATATTGTGTTCTACATTTTTCCTAGTAAATTACGCTTGTAGTAGGTGGTGCGAAGGCTGCCGTCTAAATCCATATAATATTTTAATACTCTTATTGCAGTCCGTGTGTCTAAGTTTGGCGCAAAGAGTTCAGTTGTACGAATATTGTGTTCTACAAATTTCCTAGTAAATTATGCTTGTAGTCAGTGGTGCAAAGGCCGCCATATTAATCCACATAACTTTTTAATATTTCTATTTCACTCAGTACGTTTCAGTTTGGCGCTAATCGTGTATTTGTATGATAGTTTGTTGAAAACTATCAATTGCTAGTCCTACTGGGCAGTTGTAAATCTCAGGGACTGAAGGAAGAACACTGTTAATTTGGTGTTACGGTTCTTCCACCAGAGCGCATTTCACAGATATTTGATAGAAACAATTCTGTTTCAAATCCTAGTTGGCTGTTGGAAATTAGAGGGATTTAAGAATAGCTGTGATTTGCCGTCTTTCAATAAGAGACGGTCAAAAACTCTTCCATACCTTTTTACAGTTTTATCTTTCTGAACATGGAACGAAATGCGGGTGGTAAGCGACTAAAGAGGGGTGTAGGACTTGGAGGTAGAGGTATAAGAGAAGGTGCTCCTTCCAGTGCTGGCGACAACACGCAAGCCAGCGGATCGTCAGTTGCAGGACCGTCAGGCCTGTCATCGCTGGGTCAGGGGCCTGTGAATCTCAGTAACGAACAGCGTCGCCAATCTGTTCTTCAGTGGTTAATGCAACCTGCATCCAGCAGTCTTACCTCCTCGTCCTCCCAGTCACGGCCACAAATGTCGTCATCATCATCGTCATGTGGGTCATGCGGGTTTTGGGGTCATGCTGCGGTCCAGGACAGGGATAGTCTATGTCCAGTTCAACTAAAATGGTGGTTCAATGACTCCTTTTGCCAGCACTTTTTAATCTGTGGGTCAGACAGGTTTTAAGGGTCATGCTGCGGTCCAGGACAGGTATAGTCAAAGTCCAGCTCAACTAAAATGGTGGTTGAAAGACTCCTTTATCCGGCACTTTTTAATCTGTGGGTCATGCAGGTTTGAGGGTCATGCTGTGGTACAGGACAGGAATAGTCAATGTCCAGTTCAACTAAAATGATGGTTCAAATAATACTGCCTTCTGGCACTTTTTAATTTGTGGGTCATGCAGGTTTAAGGGTCATGCTGTGGTACAAGACAGGGATAGTGAATAGTCTGTCAGTTTTTTTCTGTGACTCTTGTTGCCTAATTGTCTTGCCTAAGATGTAGCACGTATCCATTTGACTGTTGTGGATGTTAATACCAGCTTCTCCACCCCTGTTTGGGTGTAAGAATGAAGGTGTTGTTCCTCTCCCATAGACTTTAATGGTCATCGGCGATAATCTGTTATCGACTATCGGATATCGTCATGATAATTTACACAATCGCTCATCACTATCTGCAACAAATAACTTTCTTTATTTTTCCATCTATGGACCTGAGTAAGGGATCGTTTTTTGCAAGCTCCAGTATAGTTTTATTGGTACCGTGGTACAGCGGTTCCTTAACATACAATGGTCCTCTCAAGACCAATTAATACTGTATCTTGAAACCATTGTATGTTGAAACAAAATTTTATGGAAAACTAGTAATTGGTTCAGAGGCTCAAAAAATGCAACCCAACATAATGCAAAATGAAAATGAAAGAAACTTTTGCAGATGACTAATCCAGATAAAGCAAGACTTTACATATAACTATCAGAAAGAGCTGCTGGAAGCTGGAAATCTTTAGTTCATGTACTGTATTTTATACACAGTGTACCAGAAATAAAGAAAATGAGACCTCCCACACCTGGTGCCCAAAGGAACCGTTCATCCTGGCACATGTAAAGAGCAGTTCAGAACATCTAGTACCACACTGTAGTGTAGAGAGGTGCTACTAGAACACCAATCACTACATGAACTTCACTATTACAGATCTTTTACAAGTAAAATGTTCATGGCAGGATCAGTACTTGAGACACTGTATCTTAAAACCATACATAACATACAGGGGGACACGTATGAAAACTGTCTAGGTCTAAAACTTTCTTTGTTGCCCATAGCAACAAGTCAGAGTTCCCCTTTAATTTTTTCAGAGCACTATATGAAATGAAAGGGTTGCTGTGATTGGTTGCTATGGACAATAAGAACAGTCTTAGACCTAGATAGTTTTCATATATGAGGCCCTCAAAGTCCAAGGAATGATCATTGTATGTTGAAAATATTGTATCCTGTGGCTATTGTTACTTTAGGAGTCACTAAACTGCAATTTTTGTGACATAGAATGACCAAAAAAGTGCAATATTTTTTTTCCGATACTGGATACTTTTCTATACACCTTACTGGATGAATAATGTTATATTTATGACATTCAGACTTTTACAGATGTGGTGATACCACAGATGTTTACATTTTTTATAATGTTATTTCTAACATGGCAAAAGTTGTTGTGGTCTTTTAGTATTTCTTATTATTTACTAATTATTAATAGCAAGATGGTGGCTGTGGAGGTCTTCGTTAGGCCCCAGGCTCCAATGACAACTAATCCTCAGTCCACTATTTAGTTTCGGGTGGAGGGAGAGGGGTGATTGAGATGTGATTGGTGCTGTGGAATCTAATGCAGATGAAGAACTGTACTCCACTCTTAAGGTGAGATTTTATTTGCATAAATTAATTTATAGTGTCCACTGTTCTGACATGGTTCTCAAGGCCTACCTCTCCCTGTCTACAAAACATACTTTTTGGAAGTAAATATGCTATGAATCTGTTTTATTGCCTGTTGAAGAGTAACCTCTGACTGAAAATGTAATATAAAATAATGAATGACCAATTTGTTTGACAGGGTGATTTTTGACACTTCAATAAATAATTCTCTTTGGAAGTGAAGCATCTTTCAGCACACAGAAACATGTTTGGACTTTAAGGGCGATATATATGAATCTCGCCGCGTCGGAACGCACGTTTTCGCCAGTTTTTCGGCGAAATTTGCGCCTCATGTATGTCGGCACTGATGTGCGCTCATACATGCGGTGTAAAGTCCGCCGCGCCTCGCCAGTGTGTGAGGTGCAGTGCGGGACTTAGGCGCAGTGCGGGACTGCGCCTAAGATTCGCCGCCCGATGTAGTGCGATCATAACTTCCGTGTAAAGTCCGCCGCGCCTCGCCAGTGTGTGAGGCGCAGTGTGGGGACCTAGGTGCAGTGCGGGACTGCGCCTAATATTCGCCGTGCGCGGTGGTGTGCTCATAGATGCCGATTAACCACCGCCGCCCCTCGCCAGTGTGTAAGGCGCAGTGCGGGGACTTATGCGCAGTGCGGGTCTGCGCCTCATATTCGCCGTCCGAGGAGGTGCGCTCATACATACCGTGTAAAGTCCGTCGCGCCTCGCCAGTGTGTGGGGCGCAGTGCGGGACTAAGGCGCAATACGGGACTTCGCCGAACATTTACTCCGATTGGAGACAAGCTGGAAAACAGTTAAAATCATTAAAGATGTCCGTGCGGCATGGAGTATGAATAAAAAAAATCGCCTTTATTAGGTGTAAAACATTATCAGAAAAAGAGCTCAAACCTATTAAAAAAACATAAATAAAATCACTTTCCAAAAATCAAGAACGGCGCAAGATCAGGAATTTGGATATTTGCAATTGCCGGGAAATACAGTAATTCAAATTCTGTAAGCGCTTCTCATTGGTCAGCAGAAACCAGTCAATCAGAATAGGAGCGACAGTGACCCATTAAAACCCATGCAGAAGTATTGACCAATCAAATTCAAAGGCGGGACAGTTCAAAATACAGTAAAAATGAAGAAAAGAGCTGACTGGTTGAAGTAGCGGGGGCTTGGCTATCTCAGCCAATCAGAGCGCGAGCTACTTATCCCATTGTAGTCAATGGAGAGATCGGGGCAATGAAATCTGGGCTCTCAGCGCCGCGCGGCATGGAGTATGATTAGAAAAAACATTTTTATTAGGTGTAAAATATTATCTGAAAAAGAGCTGAAACCTTCTATAAACAGAAATCAATCAAATCCCTAACAACGCGTTTGTCGCCGTCACCGACGCTACATCAGGAATTGGGATATAGAGAATTGCCGGGAAATACAGTAATTCAAATTCTTTAAGCTCTTCTCATTGGTCGGCAAAAACCAGCCAATCAGAATAGAAGCGACAGTGACCATGATAACCTATGGAGATTTATTGACCAATCAAATTCAAAGGCGGGACAGTTCAAAATACAGTAGAAAAAAGGCAGAAAAGAGCTGATTGGTTGAGCCCAGGCGGCAGATATGAATCCACCAATCATATGTAGTGCGTCTATTTTGAGTGGAGAAAGAAGGCCGTGATAGAAGGGCGCCCTAAAAGTTATTACTGTCTATGGGAAATATTCTAGTACTGTGATTGGTTGGGGGGAAGAAGGGCTCGTCCTGCTTAGCCAATCAGCCAATCAAAAAAATGCATAGCGAGCTCTGTTTGTGATTGGCTAAGTTAAAATAGACACGGTTATTTGGACCAATGGGAGAGCGAGCGACGCTCTTATGGGTTTTCTAATGCAATCTATAATAAAACTGTACATGGCAGAAATCAAATGATAAGACTCACGAAGTTGTGCCGATCTCTATATAAAATGAACAATAATATGGGGGTAATGGAAAAAAAAAATTAATTCAATAAATTCCTTTTTATTTATTTATTTTGGTTACACCCATAATATTGATCAGTGGCTAACGAAAATAAAGAAATAAAAATGAATTTATTGAATTAATTTTTTTTTTCATTACCCCCATATTATTGTTCATTTTAGATACAGATCGGTACAACTTCAGGAGTATTATAATTTGATTTCGGCCATGTACAGTTTTATTATAGATTGCATTAGAAAACCCATAAGAGCGTCGCTCGCTCTCCAATTGGTCCAAATAACCGCTCCTCTTTTAACTTAGCCAATCACAAACAGAGCTCGCTCTGCCTTTCTTTTCCCCATAGAACTCTATGAGAAGGTAGCTCAGCCGCTGATTGGCTAAGCTGGACGAGCCCCTCTTCCCCTAACCAATCACAGTACTACAATATTTCCCATAGACATTAATAACTTTTATGGCGCCCTTCTATCGCGCCCTTCTTTCTCCACTCAAAATAGACGCACTACATATGATTGGTGGATTTATACCTGGGCTCAACCAATCAGCTCTTTTCTGCCTTTTTTACTGTATTTTGAACTGTCCCGCCTTTGAATTTGATTGGTCAATAAATCTCCATAGCTTATAATTGGTCACTGTCGCTCCTAATCTGATCGGCTGGTTTTTGCCGATCAATGAGAAGAGCTTAAAGAATTTGAATTACTGTATTTCCCAGCAATTCTCTATATCCCAATTCTGATGTTAGCCCCGGGGTCTCGGAAACAAAACACGTTGTTAGGGATTTGATTGATTTATGTTTATAGAAGGTTTCAGCTCTTTTTCAGATAATATTTGACACCTAATAAAAATTATTTTTTTAATCATACTCCATGCCGCACGGCGCTGAGAGCCGAGATTTCATTGCCCCGATCTCTCCATTGACTACAATGGTACAAGTAGCTCGCGCTCTGATTGGCCGAGATAGCCAAGCCCCCGCTAATGTAACCAATCAGCTTTTTTCTGCCTTTTTACTGTATTTTGAACTGTCCCGCCTTTGAATTTGATTGGTCCATACTTCTCCATAGCTTATAATGGGTCACTGTCGCTCCTATTCTGATTGGTTGGTTTCTGCCGACCAGTGAGAAGAGCTTAAATAATTTGAATTACTGTATTTCCCGGCAATTTCGAATATCCCAATTCCCGATGTAGCGCCGGTCTCGGCGACAAGCGCGTTGTTAGTGATTTTATTTATATATGTTTATAGAAGATTTCAGATCTTTTTCAGATGTTTTACACTTAATAAAGACGATTTTTTACATACTCCATGCCGCACGGACCTGAGAGCCGAGATTTCATTGCCCCAATCTCTCCATAGACTACAATGGGACAAGTAACTCACGCTCTGATTGGTTGGGATAGCCAAGCCCCCGCTAGCTCAACTAATCAGCTCTTTTCTGCCTTTTTACTGTATTTTGAACTGTCCTGCCTTTGAATTTGATTGGTCAATACTTCTCCATAGGTTATAATGGGTCCCTGTCGCTCCTATTCTGATTGGCCAGGATTGCCAAGCCCCCGCTAGCTCAACCAATCAGCTCTTTTCTGCATTTTTACTGTATTTTAAACTGTCCCGCCTTTGAATTTGATTGGTCCATACTTCTCCATAGGTTATAATCGGTCATTGTCCTTTATAAAAGGTCAGAAGCCCTTTCAGAATTTGAATTACTGTATTTCCCGGCAATTTCCAAGATCCTAATTCCTGATGTTGCGCCGTTCTAGATTTTTGGAAAGTGATTTTTTTAATTAATTAATTAATTTTTTTGAAGGTTTGAGCTCTTTTTCTGAAAATGTTTTACACCTAATAAAAGAGATTTTTTTGGAATCATACTCCATGCCTCACGGAGCTGAGAGCCGAGATTTCTTTTGCAATCTTCTATATGTTTCCTCTCATGTTACGTTCTCGCTTCACTTTGCCTCCTCCGGCTCATTTACACCAGAATCAACTAGGTCTGCCTGTTGGAGCTGGCGAGCGCTACAGTACGCCGCACTTTGCCGAGGCACGAGCAAACATGCCTCGGAGTTTTCGAACGCGCCGCGTCCCGCCCCAGAATGCCCACACCGCACCCATTACACGCCCCTTCATGTGTGGCGCAGCCGAAGGTGGCGAAGGCTGCGCTTAACATCGCATCCCTGCGTCCGACAGGGGATTCGGGCCGGTGAGGTGCAGGATACGCCAGAAATTGGGCGCAAATCCCGATCATACATGTTGCCCTAAGGTTATTTAGAGGTATTTTGGGCCAATACTTATAGGGCACAGCATCCAGATGGGGTTTTCATCATTAGGACATGTGGTGTGGCTAGGTCTAAAGAGAAAATGCAGGCTAAGAAAGGCATAAGTGGAATGGCAAATGTTTCATCTCCGTCTAACACCTTTTGAATGACCATCTAATATTACATCAGGGAACCAAATGGCTTAAGCTTGTTTCACATATGTGTAAGAGGTTCTGAGCCTCTGGCACAGCAGTGAAAACAGAAACATAAGGATCCGTTTCACAACAGACATCAATGGCGCCTAACGAATCCTATTGATTACAATTGTTGCGCTATTTTTTTCCGTCATTCCCGACGGAAGATGTGACGTAGGTTTTGAACGTAACTTCTAATGCATATGTGAACCAAGCATTACTTGCAACTGTGATAGACCAACTTCTAGGGTGCAGTAAGATCATTTAATTAATAAACTACCTTATATTTAAAATTGATTGATTGGTCACTTTGTTAGCTACTTCTGATTATGTTGTACCGTATACATATTTGTGATAATAATGTTTAAAAGTAACATTGACCAGCGATTATCAACTATCGGATATCGGCATGATAATTGCTGATATCGGTTATCTAACCAATAACGATTGTCAACACAATCGCTCATCACTAATCACAGACTTTATGCATTGAGTATACCTGTCTTATATTGCAGTGTGGCTTGGAGACCAGGGTATGTCTTGGGTTCCACACATTTGCAAAACATGCATGGAGCACCAACAACAGTGGATAAATGGTGAAAGAAAATGTTTAAACTTTGGTGTGCAAATGGTATGGAGAGAAACAGAAAGCAGCCGAAGCAGCCACTGTCAAACTCTGAAGAGAGGCAGGAATGGTAGTGTATGGCAGATAGTAGCATGGGAAGATGGGAAGCTCTTCGATGCCTCAACCACTAAGCCAAAAAGAACTCAATGACCTGAGACTTAAATCTGTCCAAGCAAGCACCTGAACTTTGAATTCCAGATTTAATGAATGAAATTTTATAAAGGTGGAAGTTAACATTGCAACCTATCAGACAAAAGAAGAGAGGCTTCTCCAATATTTCAACCAAGAGGACAAACTTGGTATGAATGTTAGAGATGGGCGTTTTGATTCTAACGAAGTGGAATTGTTTAGAATTTGGGAAAAAATTTGGTTCTAAACGAAGTCGAAGTTTGGGGTATTTTCGCAAAATTGAATTGTGCTTTTGTTGATAAAAGGGCTGCGAGCAAGGCGTTACATGGGGCAAGAACCGGGGAGGAAAAAGGGCATACCCCACATGACATGTGCAGAGATGAAGCAAATCAGAACGGCGGGTTCGTGACGTCACGCACTAAAATAAAATCCGGGGGCGAGCTGGGAGCTTCACTCCTCTACTGTATGATTAGGGGGGTGCTGCCACGCTCTTTGATATTCTTATAAAGAATCATTTTTATCAGCGATTTTTTAGGGGGTGTACAGCTTGTTCAGAGACTGCTTCTCTTAACGTTCTTATTCTGATTTTGTGGGGTATTGGAAAATGAAGTCCAGGTGCATCCAATGCAGCGCATATACATTTTAAAGCAGCTGCAGGGGGGGGTCTGGGGTACCGACAGGGGGGGCTCTAGGGGTACCCGAAAAAGGGAAAGGGCCCATTCTCCTGAGATTCTAGCAAAAAATTTCCAAGTTGGGTGACAAAGTGGGGAAATCAGTCTAAAATGGCACCCTAGTGGACACTGTCTTCCAGCAGCGGAAGGGGCAGCCCCATCTAGTAGTAGGGGGGGTTGGGGGTGCAGGTAAAAAAAGACAGTTGTAGTTGTGGGGGGTTTTTTAATCAGGAAGCGGATAGAATAATTTTTCCCAGGACCGCCTCAAAACCCAATGGTTTGCTGTCTCCCTGGGGGCCCGGGTTCGGCTGTGGTGGACCCGGGTGGATAAAAATTTCTGGGGGGGGTGGCGATGACCCCGTGTTTTGGTCCCGTTGGACCCAAAGACAGAATACACGGTAGGTGGAGGGGTCCTAAAGAATAATTTAAAGAAAAGGCTCAAAGCTGAAGGATGGACCCCAAGGTTGTGTTTTCTGGAAAACGCCCGGTGCCATCGCTACTCAGGGGAAAAAACAGGAGCTCAGGGGGGGTTAAATGCTGGCTGAAGTTTGGTGTAGGACAGAGGGGGTTTTGGGTTTTTA
>JAODAL010060606.1:0-20803 GCA_025379985.1 Phyllomedusa bahiana | reverse complement strand
GGGCCCCACGTCGGGAGGTGGGCTGAGGCAGGAGCGGGGCCGGGAAAGGGTAGCGCCGGGGAGGGCCGAGACATGAGCGGACCCGAACCCGACGTGCGGGACGGGGCTCCGCTGGGAGCAGGGGCACGGACGCGCCTGCGACCCGGGATAGTGGTCGCAGGGACATCCGTGACAGAGTATGCACCCAGGGTGCATTCCCCTTTTTGCTTTTACCTTCCAAGTACAGTAGTACCCTTGGGCCTGGTTACCCCAAGAGGCCCAAAATAACCCAACTCAGTACTCTCAAGCCTTGCGGTCTGTATTGAGTGGCTGGTCTCCTCCATCAAAAACTTCCCTTCTTCAGTATGCTGATGATCTGCTCTTAGCAGGCCCCACTGAATCTACCTGCCAACAGGCCACTATCTCCCTCTTAACTTTTCTTGCAGAGGAAGGTTGCAAGGTGGCACAAGACAAACTCCAATTCAAAATGTTCATATTCCTAAGATATTGCATTGGGCCCAGCACGCATCACCTCACACCTGATTCAATCCCTTCGGATCCCAAAAGTAGTGAAACAGCTTCGTACATTTTCAGGTCTTGTCTCCTTTTGCCAAACATGGATAAGGAAAGCATCAGCACAAATGCAGGTCTTATATTGTTTATCCTCTGCCCCTTTTTCCCTCACCCCGATGCAGTGGGCAGTTTTTACTCTCTCAAATGGACAATCATGGCATCTCCTGCATTGGGCCTTCCTAATTACCATTAATTAATCCCATCCATTCGGCCACCAAGGGGGATCTGGCAGCCAACCACGATCGCACAATAGCTTCCCTTGCATAGTAAAGAACTTCAGTCGTGAAAACATACATTGAGCGAGGAACCAGGCTATCTGGCTCTGGTCCAAACAAACATGCCATAGTGGTAAGGGGGACTGGGCACCCCATTCTATCATTTAGAAATTGGACAACCTGGGACTAGAGATGGGCGAATTTCTCAAAAATTCGATTCGGTGACTTCGACGAATTTTCCGACAAAATTTGTTTCGGTCCAAATTGCTTCGGGACGAATCGCGTTAAAAAACAGCTATTTCCAGGCTACAAAGAGCCTGCAGGGTGCTGTAGAATGTTGTGCCATGCTTAAATATGCAGGGGAGCTTGGTTTGGTCTTCATACAATGTTGTGTTTTTAGTTATGACAGCAAGATGATGCCGCCGCTCTTTAAAATCGCTTCACTATAAATTCCTTGAGCACTTAAGAGTAGTGTTCAGCGATTACATTGGCCGTCGAGGGGTCGAGGGGCACTAGCAAACTGATCTTCCTCATCTTCCTCCTCCGCCTCAAATTCGCGCCAACCTCTTTCCAAGGCGGGAGTCGGTAACGTCGGGGTTTAGGAATCCCTCCTCCCCCCTCCTTTTCCCTTGCTGCCCCCCGGCCCAGCTTAAACACAGCCCTGACTTCCCCTGAGATGATGAAACCCTGGAGCTGTTTGCGCCCCCCTTGCATTTAGCTCTGGCCCCCGAACCACTGCCTAATAAAGGGACCGATGAAATTTAAAAACTGTGGGGCCCTTTGTGGATTTTGACGGAGAGAAAGGCCCGTGCCCGCTTCTGTGCCCGGTTCCCCTCCTCCGCGCTGGGGGGGGGGGGACCTGTTGTTTCAGAGTGCCCAAAGGGATCTTTCCCGGGATTATTATCCCCAAAAATTCCCAGGGCCGAAAGGGGCCATTTGTCCGCAATGACCATTTTGGTGGCTTTTCAAAACTGGAAAAGGATGGTGCGGCTTTTCACCTGCCTAATTTCCGGGGGCCCTCAACACCCGGGTTTCCGCCCCGTTTGTTGTGGGCCTTGTGTAAATTCTTTACTGCGAAAAGGCCCATTGCGCTGCTGCCCTTTTGGCGGGAGCATGTGGGGGGGGAAATTTTCCAGGTTTTTTCCACGTCAACAATGGGGACGGTTGACGGGGGGGGGCCGAGCGGACGCGGCAAACGCTGGACAGGCGGGACGAAGCAGGGTGCGAACGGGGAAGTGCGATTTTAGACTTGGGCCCTTCCCTAAAGCGGCAGCCCGCCCCGGGTTTAGCTTTTTAAAAATTTTTGGGAAAGGGAAAAGGTTCAGGGACATTGTGCCGGCAAGGGATGTGTCCACCCTTTACGTTCTTAAGGGCGGCCACCCAGATTTCCCCCCGTTATCGCACCCCAAATTTGCCTAAAAACAATTTTTCTTGGACCCAGCCAGCGCTGGGTCTTTTTGGGAGGAGACCCGGCCCCAACCCCTGCCCTGTGTGTGGACGGTTTTCCAAGACAGTTTTAATTTCAACACGGCCCGGGTTTCTTGGGCACTTTATGCCCCAGAGGCCCGGGGGGGAAAAACCCTGCACCACCCCATGCGGTTTTGAAGAGGGGTGCCCCGGCCCTGAAAAGCCGCCGTACCCCGAGAAAATAAAACCCAGCTCCCCAGTGACCGGGCAAAGAGTTTATAGGGGCCCTTTGGGCCGTGCTTATTGGTCCTTTGGTCGGTGGTGGAGGGGGACTTTTTCCGGACCAGATGCAGACAACGCGCTTAAAAATTTTAGAGGGCACGTGGCGGGCCCCAGGGCGGGGGGGCCCTTTTTGGCAAAAAATTTGCTGCTCGGAAATTTTGGTTTTGGGGGCGGGAAAGGGGCCATTGACGTGGGGGAAACCCATCTGTGCCCACCCAGAGGAAGGAAAATTTTTCCAAGGAAAAAAGCCTGGCAATCCCGACTTTCGGCTTTTGGTTTGGGATTTTTTTGGGTTAAAGTGTTTTTTTTCTGCTCCCAAAGGGGGAAGACGGGAAGTTGGCTGCTGACTGGCCCGCTGAAACGGCGTGCAGGTCGAAAAAACGGGCAAAAGGGGAGAAGGGGTAGGAGGGGGTCTTGGGGGGTGCGGGGGGTACTCGGGGGGACGGTGGAGGCTAAAAGCGGAGGTGACCCCTGATTTGACTCTGAGAGACTTTGGGCAGTGGGGAAACGCTTGGTGGTGGCGGAGGAGGGGGACGGGGCAGAGGGTTTTGTGACAGGGGTTAAAGGGCCCCGGGTGGGTTTGGGCCTTTTTTTGGCCCCAAAGTGTTGCCCCCATTTCAATTTCTTTGCATTCGCTGATGGGGACTAGCTGTTGGTGGTGGTTAACCCCCTTAAGGTTCTTGTCTTTTACTTTGCGTTTAGGAAAAAGGGGGGCTTATGACTCGCTGGGTGAATCAGAGGCTTGTCAAAAAAGGCCGGTTGAGGGTTCCTGGCCCTTTTTTTGACGGCGAAAAGGGGGGGAGCGGGGTTTGCGCTGACGGGGGCTGGGGGAAATCATTATCGGGAACTTCTGGGACCCCCCCTCCCCCTTTTGGGGCCGGAAAAACCCGACTGACACAAACCCCATTCGTCTTCCTCCTCGTCCAGTGATGAAGCGCTCCCCAAGCAAAATTTTGCGGGAAAAAAACCCGTTGGATCCGCAATGTCGTCATCATTATCAAACAACACAGGTGACTTCGTCGTTCCCGACATTCTGATCCGGAGCTGCGGGTCAAGAAAAGGGGCGCAAAGGGATTGCCCACCGCCCCCATTTTTTGGGCCCATTGACGGCTTCCCTTTTCCTCCTTGATGGCAAACAAATAACTGGGGTCAGGCAGAGAAAAACATCCCCTTTGGCCTCCTTTATCTTTTCCGTTTAAAAGATTTTTATTAAAACCCGTTTTCAATAGGGAAAATAATAATCACAAAACCTTTTAAAAAGAACAAAGGCAAATCAGTGTTGATGCAAAAACAAAGTAAAGGCCAAAATTTCCGTTTTAAGGGAGGCCCCCAGCATCAAGGGCCGCCGGTCCCCGTATCTACAAAAATAGAGGAATCATGAGTAACGGGCCCCCTTTTTTGGGGCGGCGGAGCCCAACGGCTCCCCCCCCGGGAACAGGGTCAGAGCTCTGAACATCCGCAAATCTAGGCGGTCTGAAACTTCAATGATTTATGACAAATAAGAGGGAAAAAAAAACAAGGGAAGGGGGGAAAGGGGGAAAGGGGTTCCCACACCGCCAGATGGGGCCGGAGAAAACACAAGACACATTTCCAAGAGCCCCACAATGGGGGGGTTTGTTCCTATAAATACTTCAACCCCCAAAGGGCCCCAAACCCCCATAACCAGCCCCCCCCTGGGCGGGGGGGGGGTGGGGCGGGCAAAGGGAAAAAACCCCGTATCACCCCAAAAAAATGCCTGAAAGTCCCCGGGGGGGATTGATAAAGGGTCCCAAAGGGCCCCCAGGTGTGCAAGACTTTTTTAAATAATCCCAAGGGCTATGGGCGATTCCCAAATCCTCCAAACAGTGAATTTGAAGACACCTTTCCCCCACCCCCGTCAGCAATGGACGGAGGAAAGGAAATTTACGGCCCGCGGGGGGGTCCCGTCTTTGCTGCCTGTAAGAGATGGGTTGGGTCAGGGGTTTTTTTTGTACGAGGTTTTCCGGGAAGGGGAACATAAATTGAAAAAGTGCTTCTGGGCATTGGGAAAAAAGAGGTCCCACGCAATCCCAAATAGCCCCAAGGGGCTTTCTTCCGAAGGGCGCCCGGCTGGACACCCCCACCCAAAAAAATGGGCATGACCCTGCCCCCTATTAAAATTTCCAGCAGGTATCCGGGGGGCATAGGAAACCCTTTGTGAAGCAGGTCGGCAAACCCCGTACCCCTGGACAAAAATTTTTTAAAACTTTTTTTCCTGTGCCTTGGGACCGGGTTAATTTACCGCCTTTGAGTGAGAAAAAAACCTTTCTCCATTGATCAACCGTTTAAAAGGGCCCCCGCAGCTCTTTCTCTCAGGCCCTTTCAATAATGAAAGGGAATTTCCTTTAAAAATGGAGAGATTTAACTGGTTTTGAAACGGGGGGATTAGATGCCTGGGGAGCGAGGGGGCGACACATTGTTCCCCCGAATGGGGGAAAAATGCTCTAAGAGAGATTTTTTCTTTTTTCAGTAGCGTAAAGAAGTGCCGGAAACTGTAAATACTCAAATCTATGCCCGTTTAGATGGAGGGCAGTCCTGAATCAAATCCCCTAAAGGGAAAAAAACACCCCCATTTTGGGCCTGCCTGTGGGGGAGGGGGCGTTTTTTAGTTTCCCCAGGGGAAAGGGCCCCCCAGAGGCGCCCGGGGGAAAAAGATGATTGTCTGAGATGGGGAAAAGGGGGCCAGCTAGGTCCACTTTAAAAAGGGCGGGGCCCTTTGATTTCATTATTTAGAGAGCGTGTGAAAAGTACTGAATGATTAAAAAAGTTTAGCGTCTCGGGTCGGAGGCTTGGGGGCCCCCGGAAGGGGAAATTAACGCCTGGGGGGGAACCCTTTGCGCAGTCCTCACCCCAAAGCTTTTTCCTGGGGACTATGGGCCCCAAATTTCCAAAAAAACCCCGCATTAAAACAGCCGGGAGGTAATAGAAATTTCAAAACTGGTAAGGGCCCCCCCCCCCTCCCCTTGGGCCTAACAGCAGTTCCCTCTTAAGTCTCGGGCAACAAGAGAACCATTTTAAACTCGGTTTAAACCCCGGGTGGAGTTTTAAACCCCGAAGGACGACGGGGGGAGGGGGATCGGAACCGTTTGGAACGAAAATAGCAGTTTCGGAAGTATTTGAATTTTAATAAAAATTTTTCCCGAAAAAACCCTGGAAGTCACCCCCTCCCCAGACCCCCAAAACCGGGGGAAATATTAGCCAGCATAGGTTGGAAATTGCACTCATACAGGCGTGACAGATCTCTTGGAATTTTTGATCCCAAAATCGGGAAAACTCCCTCTCAGGCCAAGGAAGGGGTAGTTAGATTTGATGGCCCGGACAAATGGGTTGGCTAAGAGAGGGTATTCAAGGCTTTCCCCTTTTGGTAATTAATTTTTTAGTTAGCCATTGACTTTTAACTTATCCAAATCGGGCAGCAAGGAGGGGGGGACATTTAAAAAGGGTTTCCTTTAGAAAAAATCAATTGAACTTTTCCCGCGGGGAAAGGGCCCAGCACCCTTTAAACTCCTGCCCTCCCAAAATTAAAGCCCCTTTTTGTCTGGGTTGGATCGGGAACCCCCGGCCAGCAAATTTTTCCATAATTTGGATATAAAATTGCGGCGGAAAAGGGGGGATCCCCGCCTTGTACCATTTTGGATTTCTTGGGGCCAAAATTTGCGCGCCATTTAAATTTTAATTTTTTGCCCAGGGGTTTTTATTAAAACGCTAAAAATTTTGGCCGGTAAAAAATGGGGCCAAGTCCCACGTGCTTGAGGGTATCGGGAAGAGAATTTCCCAAAAGGGTCCTGTAAAAAAGCTTTTTCAGCATAAAGGGGGACGGATCATCAAGGGTTCCCCCCATCCCTCTTGATTTTTAACACCCTTCTGACCCCCCGCATTTTGTTTTAAAGGGTCTTCAGAAGATGGATTTTCCCACAGTGGTGGGACACGAGTTGACATTTGGGCTGTTTCATGTTGGACGGATGCGGGTTTATGTGATGACGACATTTGTGGATGTGGATGGGGGACGAGGAGGTAAACTGTGGATGCAGTTGCATTAACCACTGAAGGAGGATTGGCGACGCTGTTGTTACTGAGATTCACGGGGCCCTGACTAGCGATGACAGGCCTGACAGTCCGGCAAATGCGATCGCTGGCTTTTGGTTTTCCCCCAGCACTGGAAGGAGCACCTTCTTCGCCCTCTACCCCCATGTGCTACCCCCCTCTTTGTCGTTAACACCTATTTCGCTCCTGTTGGGGAAATAAAAAAATTTTTGAGAAGGTATGGAAGAGTTTTGGAAAGTTCTTATTAAAAGAGGTAAATCAAGCTATTCTCAATCCCCAAATCAAAACAAAATTGTGGATTCAAATTAACTGCAAAGTAGATCTATCAAAAAAAAAGTGGCCTGTGCAAAGTGAAAAAAACAGTATTGAAATGTATTCGGGTAAAAAAAGGTATTTTTGGCACCCTTTAAATTACTGTGGTGACTACAAAATTGCGTATTCCCAAAATTTTAAATGCAAAGTGATTATCAAAAAAAGCTGGCCTGCGCCAAAGTGAAAAAACACGTATTGAAATGTATTGGATAATAAAAGGTTTTTTTTGGGCATTTTTTAAATTTACTGTGGTGACTACAAAATTACTACATTCAATTTAAATGCAAAGGTGCCTCAATGACAAAGCGTAGTGCGCCAAAGTGAAAAAACACGTATCTGTAATGTATTGGATAATAAAGGTATTTTTGGGCCCCATCAATTCCCTGTGGTTTAATACAAAAAATTTCTGTATTACATTTAAGTGCAAGGTGCCTCAATGAACAAAGCTGGCCTGCGCCAAAATGAAAAAAAAAACGTATTGAAATGTTTGGATAAATAAAGGTATTTTTGGCATATCAATTCACCCGTGGTGACTACAAAAAGCTGTATTCAAAATTTTCTGCAAAGTAGATCTATCAAAAAAGCTGGGCCCGCGACAAAGTGAAAAAAAAAAAGTTTTTCTGAAATGTATTCGGTAATAAAAGGATTTTTGGCACCCATCAATTTCCCTTTGGTGCTACAAAATTGCTGTATTCAAATTTAACTGCAAAGTAGATCTATCAACAAAGCTGGCCCGGCCAAAGTGAAAAAACACGTATCTGAAATGTATTCGGTAATAAAGGTATTTTTGGGGACCTATCAATTTTACCTGTGGGAACAAAATTGTGATTCAAAAAAAATTTTAAATGCAAAATAGATTTAACAAAGCTGGGTGCGACAAAGTGAAAAAAAAACGTATCTGAAATGTATTCGGATTAAAAGTTTTTTTGGCACCTTTCAATTACCCGTGGTGACTCAAAAATTACTAAATTCACTTTTAGTGCAAGGTGCCTAAAGAACAAAGTGAGTGGCCAAAGTGAAAAAAACCGTTCTGTAATGTATTCGGATAATAAAGGTATTTTTGGCACCTATCAATTCCCTGTGGTAACTACAAATTGGGATTAAATTTTAAAGTGCAAGGTGTCTAAATGAAAAAATTGGAGGGAAAAAGTGCAAAAAAAACGTACTGAATGTATTCGGATAATACAAGGTTTTTTTGGGATATCAAATTCACCTGTGGTGACTACAAAATTGCTGTATTCAAATTTAACTGAAAAGTAGTCTATCAACAAACTGGACTTGGCAAAAGGAAAAAAACATATCTGTAAGGGTTTCGGATAATAAAGGTATTTTTGGCCCCTTTCAATTCACCTGTGGTGATACAAAAATTGCGTATTACATTTCGTGAAAAGGTGCCTCAATGAAAAAAAGTGTAGTGCGCCAAAGTGAAAAAAACGTATTGAATGTTTTTGGTAAAAAAAGGGGTTTTTTTTGGCACCTATCAACTGTGCGGATACAAAAATTGCGGGAATTCAAAATTTAACTGCAAGGTGGATATATGAACAAAGGTGGAAGGGGCAAAATTAAAAAATAAAACCCCTATCTGAAATGTTTTTACTAAAATTAAAGTGGAGTTTTGCCCTAACAAAGAGCCCTGCAGTTACTGAAAAGATGTGTATCCTAAATATAAGTTCGGGCTGCCCAATATCCAGGAAATTTTTAAATAGAAAACGTTTTAATTTTAAAGCTATTGAGTGCAATGTCTACACAAAGTCTTGGTGAATTTATCCATTTTTCTTTATAGAGTTGTCGTTTTCCCCGCCCCCCCCCCTCTCCCCCCGTGACTTTACAGCGTTAGATGCCCCTTTAAAAAATTCTTACCTAATACATAAATTTTCAATCTCAAAATCTAACTAAATTGTAAGGATCACAGAAACCCCTTTGGCTTTCTCTGTAAAGAATAGAAAAATTTTCGTGAGTGTTTGGACAAAAAGCGGGGTCCTTTGCTCTGAGACGGAGAGACACTGAGGCTGAAACAGGAAGGTTGTTCTTGTTTAAAAAGAGGTCATGTGATTTTTTCCCGCCAATCGCAACCATCACATCCGTCATGATGTCCGCAAACATTCACCCTGCTCTATTCGAAGCTGATTTGCTGGCCGCCAAAATGACAGGAAGCGCCGGAAATTTTGGGGCGATCTTAATGATGATGCACAGATTTTTACCTAAATTATCGCTGATCTAAAAATTTTTGATCAAATAAAAAACGGCCCTTTCAACTTTGTGATAATAACTTCAACACTACTTAAGAGGGCAAAAAATGACAGGAACTGAAAAGGGAATGTGCCCCGATAATGTCATGGCGAAGCATGAGGTTTAGGAGTGGCACAATGACACAGTGTGGAGGGCACGGCAGCAGCCACGCAGCAGCTTGAGGTCGGGACAGTGGCACAATGACATTCTGGAGGTGGCAAAAACAGGAGTAGGTCACAGAGTGGTACAATGACAGAGAGTGGAGGTGATGGCAGCAGCAGCATGAGGTCAGAGAGTGGCACAATGACACAGTGTGGAGGGCACGGCAACAGCCGCAGCAGCATGAGGTCAGACAGTGGCATAATGACATTCTGGAGGTGGCAAAAAAGTAGTAGGCCACAGAGTGGCACAATGACAGGGTGGAGGTCACGGCAGCATGAAGACAGAGTGTGTAGGTCATGGCAGCAGCCACAGCAGCAGCATGAGGTCAGACAGTTGCACAATGATATTCTGGAGGTGGCAAAAACAGGAGTAGGCCACAGAGTGGCACAGTGACAGTGTGGAGGTGGGTGGCAATACCAGTCCCTGGTAAAGATGGTGGTAGGCATACGGAGAAACTGGCAGCAGATGTGTGGCATCAGGCGGGTGGCGGCATCAGAACAGTGGCCAAGGCAGGTAGTTTGAACCCAGACTCATTTCTCACAGTTTGGGTGAGGCGTCATGGCTGATGTAGTCTGACGCCTAAGGCATTGGTGTGTGGAAATCCTGGCCGATCCACGCCTGATTTCATCTTGACAAAGGCCCAGTCGTTCCACATTTCCCGTGGACAAGCGGGTTTCCTTGGGGTAACGATGGCCCGCCGCACTGAACACCCGCTCTGATGCCACATTACTGGCCGGGCAGGACAGTTCTCCACTGCAAACTCGGCAAGTTGCGGCCACACATCCAGTTTGGTTTGCCCAGTAGTCCAGCGGACCTTCTAACTGGGGGTGGCAGAGTGCATCTGGACCGAGAGATGATGGAAAAGAGAAACAATTTCCCTTTGCAGAGGTGGTGGAGCCTTGACTGGCTGCAAGGGCCCATGCGTGCCATGGAGCTGCTGCTGCTGTTGCTGCAGTGGCTGGATGGACCAACAACTCTGAGCCACCGGATGGTGACGCTGCATGTGTTGACGAAGGGCCATGGTGCCAACGTTATCTCCTGGCCACGCTTCACTTTCTGCCCAGGATTTTAAAATTTACCATATTCAGCTCCTCGGTGTCTTTGCAAAGAACTACCACACCGCCGGAGTAGCTGATTTTACCGCAACGCTCCGCACTGAGTGATTACTACGCCGCTGCCTCGCTGAGCCCCCGTTTCCGCTAATTTCTTGGACCTGCGAAGCGAGTTTTTCTTTCCCCGTGGCCGTTTGGCTCCTGACCTCACAATGCTGCTATTCTGCTGACTCACGGCCACAGAACCCACTTGCTGGCTGCTCCGATGCCTGAGACGCAAGCTGACGCCCTCTTTTCCTGACGATTTATGAAGCCCTTGCTTCACCCGGCTCCCAAGTGTGGTCGGCTAAAATCATCATCGATTTGTGTTTCATCGTCACTGCTGTCCTCATCACCGGTCTTGGTTTGCAGAGGCTGACCCCTCACAAATGACCTCCATGCCACTCTCCACATCTATACTTTGCCGCCTACTTCAAGAAACAGGGGATATTGGCCCCATTTCTTTGTGCCAAGTAGCTGCTGACTGTCGTTCCTCATCTTCGGGTGTTTAATGGCACTGAGCCCAGACCACATAGTAGATCTCTGGCTGGGGGGGACGGATGGGACAGTGGGGGTTGAGGACAGGGTGAGGGCCCCTGACCCCCTGCCGGGCCATGCAATAAGGGTTGTGTTGAAAGTTCCACCGACTCATGGCTGGGGTTGTCAGATGTCAAATTGGGAGGAGTGGTACTAGTCAACCATTCGGGAAAAACCCTTTTGGGTTGTGAACAACACCCCGGCCACTAGTAACAGGGCCAGTTGTGGCCTCACCGAGTGACCCCTGCTGCGACGTCCCCCTTTCTGTGCTGCGACCCGGGCTTGCTCCAGGAATGTTTGTGCCCTGCCACTTGCAGGTGAAGAGCCCGCCACCTCTCTGTCTGACATACTGTTTGTTCTAAAATGTACAGACACTGTTTGATGAAGATAACTGTATATGATAAATACACACCCTGTATTTGACTCCAAATGAACCCACTAAAAAGCTTGTGAAACCCTTGGATATAAATTGCACTCCAAAAATGGGCAGGAAAAATTTACTTGTATGTGCCGTTAAGAAAATGTGTTTTTACTGAATATAAAAGCAAAAAACGGGCTTATTTAACTTCGGTATAAATTATGCTACAGGAAAAAATTTTTTTTTGGCGGTAAAAAAAAACGTTTCTTTTACGAAAAAAAATGCAGAAAAATACTTATTTAAACCCCTTTGGATGTAAATTGCGAAAAAGAAATATGCTGAAAACAATTACCAGTTTGTAGGGTTTAAAATGGCGTTTTTTACGGTACACAAAAAACAGAAAAAAATTGTATTTAAACTGCGGTTGTGAAATTTTTTAAGGCAAAATTTTTTTTTTGGCGGTGAAAAAGAACGTTTCTTTTAGTGACCGCAACAGCAGAACAAGCTTAATTAACCCGGTCTAAAATTCACAAAGAAAATGAGCAACCAAAAATCACCAACTTTTAGCGTTTTTAAATTTGGGGGTATTTTACCGGAACAAAAACAACGGGAAAAACTTGAAATTTAACCTTCGGAATAAATTAAATGTTTACAGGAAATTTTTTTTTTGGGGAGGTAAAAAAAGAACGTTTTTTTAGGGGACCAAAAACGCAAAACAACGTTTAAAAATTAAACCCCCAAAAATTTTGCGCAAAAAAATTTTGAGAAACCCAAAAAATTTAAAGGGGTATTTGGTTTGTAAAAAGGGGGTGTTTTTTTTAAATTGTTTTACAACGGGAAACTGTAGAAAAACCCTTGGTTTATTAAATTTTTGCTGGTGAGCAGATAGCTTTTAAAATGTATAGGGCGCTGCGCGGGAAACGCACACTGGACTTCTTTTCCCCAAATTTTAAAAAAAATCAGATTTAGAAAATAAGAGAAGCGTCTCTGAGACAAGCTGGGGACACCCCCAAAAAAAACCGCTGTAAAAAATAAAGTTTTTTTTTTATGAGATACCAAAAGCAGCAGAGGGCAAGCACCTTTCCTTAAATGTCAGTGGGGCGGTATGGGGCTCCCCGCGTTTTGCCGGAAATTGTTAGTGCCGGTGGCGTCAAAATTCCGCCGGTCTCTGTTTGGCTTCAACTCGGGCAATGTCATGCGGTAAAACCCTTCTTCCTCCAGGACTTTTTGGCCCCATTTTTAACGTTTTTGTGGGGCGGGCCTTTTATAAATCAAAAGAACGCTTCGTTCCCGGCATACCCCAAACTTCCGACTTCTTTTTCAAATCGAGTTTTCCTAAAATTTCAAAACCCGAATTCCATTTTTGGGGTTAGAATCAATTGCCCATCTCTACCTTGGCCAAAACCCCAAAACCCTTTTTCGGGAGGATCAAAATCGTTTGCAAAAAAAGGTATTGGGGTTAAAAGGGGACACTTGGGGCATGCACCCAATTTTATCCAGGGTCGGAATTTTACTTAGTCTGAAGTAGTTTTAATAAGACCTGTGAAAAATTTAAATAGTTCCCTTATTCGGCCCTTTTAAAGGTTAAAAGGGGACTACCCTAGGCGAGGATTGCAGGTCCCCCTTTTGTTCATCCTTCCCGGGCCCCAGGTTGCCCCCCAACGCCACGGGGTTCCCAAAAAGCGACCCCCCCATTTTTTGATGGAAAGGAAAGGCATAAATGAAAAAATTCCCTTTGAGCAGTCGGTGGCGAGAGAAGCAGACGAGGGAACGGAAATTTGTTCACACTACCTCAGTATGACCTAACTGGGAAGGGAAAACCCCGGGTTTTTGTTTGATTTTTAGATAGGAAATTTAATTGGGATGAGGGGAGATCAAATTTCACATGAAATTTCCGGGGTTAAAGGGTTTAAGCCCTAAAAACGGGTTTACAAATGTGGGGATATCCCATCCCCCTCAAATTTTTAAAATTTAAAATTTTCAAAAAGAAATCCCAAAGCGTTTTGGGAAAAGAGTTTGAAAAATGCCATAGTGGGGAAATTTAAAAATCAAAACCCCTCAGAATATTTATATCGTGCGCACTTTTTGCCTAACCAAAAAGACCCTGTTCAGAAGGGGGGAAAGGGTCCGCGCCTGCCCTCCCCAAAGCACCCGCCCCCGAATAGGAGCTGCGGGGGGCCATTTTATCGGCTGAAAGGGGGAAAACAAATTAGGGTTTGGCCCCCTAAGCTTTTCCCTTGGTTTCCCCCCCCCTGGGTCAGATGCGACAACTGACCCGCCAAGTAGTATAAATTAATATCTGGGAATGCAGCCCCCACTTCGTCCCAGGGTGCTTTTTAGAAAAAAATGCAGCTAATTTTGTGTCTGCGCCCCCTGCCATATAAATGAGAGTAGTAGGCCCCTTAAACGACGGATCAGGCTTCTTAAAATGATATAATTCCCTAAAGTGCTTTATTTGCTGCAGACAATTCGCTTCCTAAGCAAACATAAAGATAATTTATGAAGTTCTAGTCTTCCTTTTCCTCCTTTTTATGGAACAAAAAGCACCTGAGAATTGCTTTGGCCAAACTGCAACTACCAAGTGATGAGGGGGGACTGAAAGCTCCGGACCTGAGGATTTATAACTTAACTAGCTTATTACGCCATAGTGCATATTGGATAAGCAAACCTCGAGGTCTTCTAGCCTATCCATTGAATCTGCCCTAGCCTCACCATGGGCACTTCCAAATCTCTTGCATGTTGGACACTCTTCTCTCCCTAGGGTGGCAAAGCATAGTCTTGTCCTGCAGAATACGATAAGTGCATGGAAGGCTATCAGCAGGGGCATAGGTAAAGGCTTTTGGGCCCTGATGCAAAACTTCAGCTTTGGCCCCCTACCCACAGACCAGGGGCATAGCTATAGGATGTGCAGAGGAAGCAGTTGCTACTGGGCCCTGCAGTCTGAGGGGGCCCAAAAGCCTTCCTGCCACATTAGGAGGCAGCAGCACTGTAAGTGGCACATGGTAGCTGGGGGGACCCATTTCACTTTGTGCACTAGGGTCCAAAGGTTTCAAGTTACGCCCCTGGCCCAGACCATGGCTGTGGACTACTACTTTTTAACAACAGGTTCCCTACTTGGCATGATGGACGATTGCGGTTTAGTGTCCCCTGGAAAATTATTTCAACTTAAAGGGATTTACTAATAGAAGAAAATTCATTTTAAATGGGGTAAAGAAAAGCAAGTTCTACACTGGGTAGCAATATAGGCTTCCTTAGTAGATAGGCATATAGTTCCACATAAGGGGGCCCCTCATTAGGTATATAGGCCTCCCTCAGTAGATAGGCATATAGTTTCACATTCGGTAGCCCCTCATTAGGTATACAGGCCTCCCTCAGTGTAATTTTTTTTCTCTCTTTTTATTGCAATATTTTGGGAATGTGGAGTGACCAAAAACTGCAGTTTAGGTGTGTGGAATTTGTTTTCTTCTACTGTGTTCACCCTATGGAATAAATGATGTTATATTCTAATAGACTGGATTTTTAAGACTGCGGCAAAACCAATTATGGGTCACTTTTTGTAACTCTTTTATTATTTCATTTGTAAAAAGTCAATGGGGATGTTCTGAACTTTTAGAATTGTTCCTTGTTCATTTTGACTTAATTATTATTTTACTTGTAGTCCCCCCTGGGTACTTAGCAACAAGGGGGTGTGATCGCTTGTACACTGTTCTGCAGTAATAAAACATTGCAGAAAAGTATACCATAATGGCTATGCAGGGTGCAATCTAAGTAGTAACATGGCACAATTGAGGTCTTGACTAGGCCTCTGGCTGTCATGACTACCACTTTGCACCCCGCAATCTTGTGGTAGGGGGAGAACAAGGAGTGGAACGGTGCACAGCACTGTTACTTAATCCTTTGGAGGCCATGGCCTCGTGTACCACTGCATCTAAAGGGTCAAAGTGACAGGATTGGAACAAATGGACCAGCATACCACACTAAATAGCCTTCAAAACTTACTGCATACCTAGTGTGGTATGCTGGTACTTAAAGTTACACACCTGCCACTGTGGAACTACAAGTCTCTGTATTCCTGCCACATCAGGCAATGTGAAAGACCTCATAGGAGCTGATGCGCATATAATATGATTACACACGCACACATGTGGATGGGAACAAAGGTTATATATGTGTGATCCTTTGGGTCTCTATTTTAATGTATTAGTCAGTATAATACCTCACATGTCTTTATATTATGGCACGTAAAAGCTGCCTGTATAACCATACACTCTTTAATGCGTTAACAAAATGGCCGCATATAAATCTGTTTGTAAAGATAACTGTTATGGAATGTATTATGTGTAATGCCTAGTCCACCCACAAGATGGTGTCTGTATTCAGACACACCCTGATATGCCAAGATGGCCACTGGCCTCAACTGTTTTTGCTTCCTTAAAGAAAAGGTGGGGTGTGTCACTTAAAATGTAGATAAGAAAAGCCAATTAAGAGGGTGGATGTAATGTCACATGTTGCTTCTGGAATGTGTATACGCCTAGCTGGGTAAAAGTTGTGTCTCTGCAATAAACTTGTGGAGAACTCATTTGACTGAAGAATTGTCAGGCTGTGAATTCTTACTCTGGCACGTGTCATACAATAGAGCCCTTTTGCGGTTCCGTCTACAACACACACATACTTTTTAAAAACATTTTTTTATTTTACTTGCAATCCCCCTACGGAACTTGGTAGTTGTAGAACTACAAATTCCAGCATGTTATACATACATTTATATACATAGTGTGTGTCTGTAATGTGTATTCCTTACGGTACTTGAGATTGGACTGTGTGGCAGACATGCTGGGGCTTGTAGTTTTACAGAAGCTGCTGTGGAACTAAAAGTACCAGAATCCTACACTAGATAGCATTCAAAACTTAAAACATATATAGTGTTTTATCTTGTAGTTCCACAGCAGTTACTGTATAACTACAAGTCCCAGCATGTCTGTCACACAGGCCAGTCTCAAGTACCATGAGGTATACATGTTGTAGATGTAACCACAAAGGGGCTCGACGTCCTAGTGGGGGATCAAATCAGTGTATTGGATGACACGTGCCAGAGAAAGAAATCCCAAACTGACAGCCTGCAGTCCAGCGAGCTCTTTGTGTATCTTTATTGTGCAGCATGGGTTATATAGACGGCTTGTATGTGCCGTGTGCAAAAATTCCATAGGCAACATGTTATATATATCCACTATTTGTTCTCCTCATCAGCATATTTTATTATCCCACCCTCTCTTTGTTTAAAGTAGACAAAATAGTTGGAGTCAGCGGCCATCTTTGTTATTAAAAGTTACTTCTTGACACAACACAGGGTGTGCCTAGACACAGGCACCATCATGTGGATGAAATAGACATTTCACTTCATACATTCCATAACATACACATTACAGGCATACACTATATGTACATCATAACATATAAAGTGCGCTCTGTGAATGTAATGAAGTTTTCTATTACTCTTTTACTGTGCGGAGAGGAGGATGAGGACAGCATATGGTAGGTGAGGGCTGCTGGCTGGGAGCTGGAGCAGAGCAGTGCTGTGGCTGCTCTCTGATTCTACTACTGTTCCGCCCAGGACCCTTTAGGAGATGGACAGACCACTTCCACTGCCTTTCTTCCTCCTCTAGATAGAGTAAGCTTGCTGCTGCTTTTTGTAGCTGTGATCGCTGGGTCTGTGTTACCCAGAGATGCAGCTGTGTGGTGAGTGGGGCTCCAATGCTCAGGGGCCCGGTCAGAATTGCAACCACTGAGACCCCTGTAGCTACGCCACTGGTGTTATAATAGATATATTCACATATATTATACTACAAATGTGCTACTAAGTGTAAAAGCGCCACCCACCCCACCACACATACACACACACATATATATATATTAGTGTGTATATGTATATATATATTATATATATATATATATATATATATATATATATACACACACACACACTACCACAAAGATAAAGGGAGCACTAAAATCCCACATCCTAGATGTCAGTGAATGAAATCTTGCAGTTGTCTGTTATCTGCCCCTGTATCAGTATAACCCAGGCAGCTCTGGGGTCGCTGCTTATTGCTGGGGGTTGTTCAGTGCAGTAATTGAGTTGTCAGTTTGGCCTTTTTTCCCTGTTTTTGTGTAAATGTTCCGTTGTGCATTTTTGGAAAGTTGCTGACAGTGGTGCAGGGACTTGCAGGACTATGGGGCCCTTGATGTGGGTGGCCAGCTTGTGTAGTTGGCCAATTATCAGCTTATACCTCATAGTTCATCATTCCTATGTTGTTCTGCCTATGGGGGAGGGAGCCAGTACACTGTGCTGGACACTTGTGATGTGCCAGGCAGCCGGCCCACGTTACAAGTAGGGCGTGTTACCCTCTTGACTAGTTGGCTATGAATGGACTCGGTGCATCATGCGCTATGAGATAACTGGCACCTTCTATAAGCCTCAGTTATGTGCAATCGCTGGTGATCGGGGATTGTGTCTCAGTATTTGCATTGTTTGGCTTTTCTTTATTCTGGTGTGAAATGTTGTTTGTTTTAGTGCAGTGTTTTTGCTGGGCACGCCTCCCTGGGGGCTGAGGGTTGAGCACCTGTCTATTATCTCACTGCACCTGTATAACCTGTGCAGCACTGGGCTCCCTGCTTGTTGCTGGGCACACCTCCCTGGGGGATGGGAGCACATGTCTATTACCTCCAAGCACATGAATAACCCGGGTAGCACTGGGCTCACTGCTTGTTGCTGGAGACACCTCTCTGGGGGATGAAAGCACCTGTCTATTATCTCGCTTCACCTGTAACCCGGGCAGCACTGGGCTCGCTGCTTGTTGCTGGGCACGCCTCCCTGGGGGATGGGAGCACCTGTCTATTATCTCGCTGCTCCTGTATAATCCGGGCAGCATTAGGTTCGCTGCTTGTTGCTGGGCAATCCTCCCTGGGGGATGGGGGGTGAGCACCTGTCTATTATCTCGCTGCACCTGTATAACCCGGGCAGCACTGGGCTCGCTGCTTGTGGCCGGGCACGCCTCCCTGGGGGATGGGAGCACCTGTCTATTATCTCCCTGCACCTGTATAACCTTGGCAGCACTGGGCTCGCTGCTTGTTGCTGGGCACCTCCTCCCTGGGGGATGGGAGCACCTGTCTATTATCTCGCTGCACCTGTATATCCCAGGCAGCACTGTGCTCGCTGTTTGTTGCTGGACACACCTCGCTGGGCGATGGGAGCACCTGTCTCTTATCTCGCTGCACCTGTATACCCTTGGCAGCACTGGGCTCGCTGCTTGTTGCTGGGCAATCCTCCCTGGGGGCTGGGGGATGGGAGCACCTGTCTATTATCTCGCTGCACCTGTATATCCCGGGCAGCACTGGGCTCGCTGCTTGTTGCTGGGCACGCCTCCCTGGGGGATGGGAGCACCTGTCTATTATCTCGCTGCACCTGTATAACCCAGGCAGCACTGGGCTCGCTGCTTGTTGCTGGGCACACCTCCCTGCGGGATGGGAGCACCTGTCTATTATCTCGCTGCACCTGTATACCCTGGGCAGCACTGGGCTCGCTGCTTGTTGCTGGGCAATCCTCCCTGGGGGTGGGATGGGAGCACTGTCTTTTATCTCCTGCCCCGTAAAACCCGGGTAGCACTGGGCTCCCTGCTTGTTGCTGGGCACACCTCCTTGGGGGATGGGAGCACCAGTCTATTATCTCGCAGCACCTTTATAACCCGGGCAGCACTGTGCTCGCTGCTTGTTGCTGGACACGCCTCCCTGGGAGATGGGAGCACCAGTCTATTATCTCGCTGCACCTGTATAACCCGGGCAGCACTGGGCTCCCTGCTTGTTGCTGGGCACACCTCCCTGGGGGATGGGGGGGTGAGAACCTATTATCTCGCTGCACCTGTATAACCCGGGCAGCACTGGGCTAGCTGCTTGTTGCTGGGCACGCCTCCCTGGGGGATGGGAGCACCTGTCTATTATCTCCCTGCACCTCTATACCCCGGGCCGCCCGGGGCTCCCTGCTTGTTGCTGGGCACACCTCCCTGGGGGATGGGGGGTGAGCACCTGTCTGTTATCTCACTGCACCTGTATAGCCCGGGCAGCACTGGGCTCCCTGCTTGTTGCTGGGCACGCCTCCCTGGGGGCTGGGGGGGGGGTGAGCACCTATTATCTCGCTGCACCTCTATAACCCAGGCAGCACTGGCCTCGCTGCTTGTTGCTGGGCACGCCTCCCTGGGGAATGGGGAGGTGAGCACCTATTATCTTGCTGCACCTGCATAACCCGGGCAGCACTCGCTGCTTGTTGCTGTTCGGTGCAGTCATTGAGCTCTCAGTGCGGCCTGGTTTCTGGGTTTGAGTGAATTAATTTTCCTTTTTGTCTATTTTGGATATGGATTGTTCTCAAAATTAAAGTGGAAGCTCACATTTCAATCCGATCCAACCTGACGTCTGTCACATGTGCTCAGTGTGAACCTGCTCTCATCCGTGATGAGCACGGGACGCCAATGTCCAATCTTGGTAAATGCTAGTCGCCCTGCACGGTGTTGATCTGTCAGCACAGCACTGACTTGTGGATGTCGGGCCCTCATACCTCCCTCATGGTTGGTTCTGTCAGTTTGAGCAGACACCTGTATATTAGTGGTGACTAGAGGTCATTGTGCAGGGCTCGGGCACTGCTGCTCCTGTTTCTCCTTGCACAAAGGAGTAGGTAATGGTCCTGCTGCTGGGTTGTTGCCCTCCTATAACCCCCTCCATGTCTCCTGGTGTACTGGCCTGTGTCCTGGTATTTGATCCATGCTCCCGACACTTTGCTGACTGACACAGCTATCCTTCTTGCCACAGTTCGCATTGATGTGCCATCCTGGATAAGCTGCACTACCTGAGAAACTTCTGTGGGTTCTAGACACCGCCCCATGCTACCTCAAGGGGTGAGAGCAATGACAAAATGCAAAAGTGACCAAAACAACCTCCAAAAAGGATGAGAGCAGAGAAATGGTCTGTGGTCACCACCTCCAGAACCACTGTTTTATAGGGGTTGTCTTGCTAATTGCCTATCATTTCTACCTGTTGTCTATTCCACTTGCACAACAGACGAAGCTGAAGTTGATTTCTTATTAACCGGTTTCTTATTCGCTGCAAAATATTTTTTTGTTTTTTAAGAGGATAATAAATAGGAAAACTTATCAGCTTAATATATGTCATTACACTGATGTGGACCAAGGAGAAACCAGTTGAAACCAGCCTGGTTGAAACCAGCTGGCATAAAATGGGCATCAACGCTAAAACCTAAAAGATTTAAAGGGTTAAATGACTTTGGGCCACTGATCCCACACTGCCATCACACTAAGAGGGATGCCCCACATCAAGTTCAGTTTACTCCAGCCTGGCCCAAAGTGGTTCTGGGCATTAAAGCTGGCATCAAAGTGGGCAGACGGGCAGTTTTCACTGATTTGAATAAGTAACTGGTGTTTTTAAAGGGTTAAATGACTTTGGGCCATGTCCCACATGCTTCATGAAAGGGATACCACTCAATTTCTTTACTCCAGCCGGCCCAAAATTTTTCTGGGCAAAACGACATAAAA
>JAODAL010060605.1:0-20803 GCA_025379985.1 Phyllomedusa bahiana | reverse complement strand
TTTTTGTGGTATAAAGGGGTCTAAGCCCCCGCCCCCCCCGTGTTTTTTTGGGCATTGGGGAACTTAGCCCTTTAGTAATGCCCCAAACAGTAAAAAAGGCAAGATAGGGGGAAAAATAAGAGAGGCATTAGAATAAAGTCATGATAAAACTAGGGGATGACTTCCTTGAGGACCCGGGTCCAGCAAACCTGGTTTGGGCCGGCTTTGCTGTATGAAAATAAAGGTGAGAGCACCCAAAATACTTTTCAATTTTAAATGTAGTAAAAATTTTAAATATAAAAATCTGAAAAAAACATATGGTTTTTTAAGAAAAATTAGTTTTTAGATTCTTTTAATTTTTAAAAAACTTTTATAGGAGAATTTTTTTATATTTTTGGGATGTTATAATTTTTATTTTTAAATTTTTTATATGAACATTTTTCATAAAATTTTAAATAATTCTTTTTTAAAAAGTTTGAAAATATCAGGAATTACTTTTTTTTGCATGGTGAAAGTTAAAAATTGGACTTTTTTTCCCCTTAATCAAATCGAAAAATAATTCCCAAAAAAATCAAATCTCGCAAGAGAACAAGAGAGTAAATTTTAACCCTATAATTACTTTTTTTCCATGGGCAAATTTAAAAAATTATCGTTCTCATCTATAAAGCACTAAAAGTAATTTTTTATGAAATAACATTTAAACCCTCTATACACATTTTTAAAACCGATTTCAAACCCTCTAAATTTTTCCCCTTTCCTACTTCTGAAGGAAAAAACCCCCTTTCCTTTAAAAGGTGGAAACCCCCCTACTAACAGGAAAAACCCCCTTTTAAAACAGTAAATTTTCTTACTCCAGTAGGAGATTCCCCCGCATCCCACTTGGGGCATTACCTCATCTAATGGAATAAAAATATAAGGTTTCGGTAACACCCTCGAGGGGTGAATTGTAGACAGAGGGGAGAAATCACAATTTAAAAAAGTCAGCCTGACCTCCCAACATTTTCACCCCTAAAAAGGCTCATCAGGGGTAAGAGGTTTTTTAGTTTTTTTTTTTTTTGATGTTGAAAAGAAAATGTAATCTAAAAATGACATAAAAATAAAGTCTAAAGTAAACTGAAAAAAACAAAATATAAGAAAAAGATAGAGAAAGCGTTAAAGCATTCAAATCCCCAAAGTATAGGAAAAAAAAATGTGCCCGGGCAGGGGAAAGGGGGTTTTGGGATTTTTAAACAACCCTGTGAATTGATTCAAGTCTGAACAGGGATATTTATTAAAATTCTCACCCAAAAAAGGTTTTATTTTTAAGTTTTGATAGTGTTTTTAATTCTTTTGTGGTTTGCCCTGTTAAGAAGATTTTCACCTAAGTACACTGTGCATGCTGGAACTTGTCATTCCATAGCTACTAACTGCTGTGGAACATGGAACTACAAGTGCCAGCATGCACCAAAAGTCTCCGTTTGTAACTAGGGGACAGATGTAAGTTGAAACGTAAGTCGGGGACTGCCCCGATAGAAGAAAAAGTTATATTTTAGTCTTCATTTGCTGCCAGTGATGTGGGTTCTAAGGAGGACTAGAATATTTTATAATGATCTTTTCAGTAAATCTTTGCTGATTCCCTAAAAAACTTTAGAGGAAACACCCCAAAAAATGTTTTTGCGTAAAAACAGTGAAAACGTGCGTATAAAAAGTGAAAATGGGGAATGATACAGTAGATCAATGAAATACTAAAATATGTATGTAACAAAATAATAGAAACAATGCGTTGTATGATTTGGGAATGACCCGATACCGATGGAATCCCGAAATCCAGATCACCCCCCAGTTTTGAGGAATTGAATAATTAGGACCAATAGGGACAATAATAATGGATATAAGGAATCACACAGGGAGGTCCGTGACTGATACCTGACGCGCCGCGCACAGAGCCATATCATAAGGGCCAAGTAGGCAGCTGTGCAAGGCAGCGCAATCTATAGCGGCAGCAACATATGGGGTCCATTCATCCTAATGGCGGACCGATGTCTTCTCTACAAATATACGGTTTCCACAAAAATAGTAAAAACCCCCCACATTTTATCACATTTCCCCCGAATAGGGGGCACCCCCCAATTCTTGAAATATTTTAAATTTTACTTTTCATGGGGAACATGAGATCGACATTTTTATACAATGAAAGTAGTCATGTGCAGCTTGTATAACAGTGTAAATTTGGTGCCCTAAAAATTTAATTCAACACAGCCATCAATGTCAAAACCGCTGCAACAAAAGTGAGAAAACCATGTGTGAAAATGGAGAAATGATTCCCAATTTGCCATTTTCCCTCCCTGGTGTCATGTGACTTGTTAGTGTTACAAGGTCTCAGGTGTGAATGGGGAGCAGGTGTGTTAAATTTGGTGTTATCGCTTTCACGCTCTCTCTGGTCACTAGAAGTCCAACATGGCTCCTCATGGCAAAGAACTGTCTGAGGATCTGAAAAAAAGAATTGTTGCTCTACATAAAGATGGTCGAGGCTATAAGAAGACAGCAACACCCTGACACTGAACTGCAGCGCGGTGGCCAAGAACATACAGGGGTTTAAGAAGACAGGTTCCACTCAGAACAGGCCTCCCCATGGACGACCAAAGAAGTTGAGTGCACGTGCTCATCCAGAGATATGCATAGGTTATGGGGGAGGGGAGGGGTCAGCCTGTCAGTGCTCAGACCATACGCCACACACTGAATCACATTGGTCTGCATGTCTGTCGTCCCAGACGGAAGCCTCTTCTAAAGATGATGCACAAGAAGACCCGCAAACACTTTGCTGAAGACAAGCAGACAGCATCTGTTTGGCCTCCTCAAACAGATGGTGGAGGAACACAAGATCTCTACCATCCAGCAGCTCCGTGATGTCATCATGGAGGAGGAAAGAGGATTCCAGTGGCTGCAACCTGTGAAGCTCTAGTGACCTCCAGGCTCCAGAAAGTTAAGGCAGAGCTGGGAGATAATGGAGGCCACACAAAATACTGACTCTTGGGGCACAATTTGTCCATTGTCACTTAGGAGTGTACTCTCTTTTGTTGTCACTTAGAGGTGTACTTACTTTTGTTGTCCCTTAGGGGTGTACTCATGTTTGTTCCCAGCCGTTTAGACATTGATGGCTGTGCTGAGTTATTCTGAACCAAATATACACTGTTATACAAACTGTACACTGACTACTTTACATTGTATCAAAGTCTCATATCTTCAGTTTTTGTCCAAAATTTAGATATAATGCAATATTTACAAAACGGTGGGGGGGTGTCCTGACTTTTGTGAGATACTGTACACATGTAGCAAACCTCAGGCATTTGATGTGTTAAATGTCAGGTTAAATGTGCCACGTGTGTAGGTCAGAACATGTGTTTGGTCATGTTGTATCTATATACCCTGTATGGTCCAAATTTATAACAAGTATTTTATTAATTGTTCATTTAAATGTTATAAGCTTAAAGGGGGCTCCCACTATAGACTTTGATGATCATCAAAAGGATATGCCATCAAAGTCTGAGTGTGATGGTGTTGGTCCCAGTTTTGGGCTTCGAACCTATATCAGAACAGGCTCACTAAAGTGTCAGATCAGAATGAGGAGTGTTCTCCATTCTGTTCTATTGGGATTCCCAGTACAGGGGAGCGCTGTGTTCTCCATTCTGTTCTATGGGAAATTCCCAGTACAGGGGCGCTGTGTTCTCTCCATTTTTGTTCTATGGGAGTTCCCAGTTTCAGTGGAGCGCTGTGTTCTCCATTCTGTTTATGGGAGTTTTCCCAGTACAGGGGAGCGCTGTGTTCTCCATTCTGTTCTATGGGGGTTCCCATTACGGGAAACGCTGTGTTCTCCATTATGTCTATTGGGATTCCCAGTACAGGGGAGCGCTGTCTTCTCCATTCTGGTTTTATGGGGGTTCCCAGTACAGGGGAGCGCTGTGTTTTACATTCTGTTCTATGGGAGTTCCCGGGGACAGGGGAGCACTGTGTTCTCCCATTCTGTTCTATGGGAGTTCCAAGTACAGGGGAGGCTGTGTTCTCCATTCTGTTCTATGGGAGTTCCGGTACAGGGGAGCCCCTGTGTTCTCCATTCGTTCTATGGAGTTCCAGGGACAGGGGAGTGCTGTGTTCTCATTCTGTTTTATGGGAGCTCTCAGTACAGGGGAGGTGCTGTGTTCTCCATTCTCCCCTAAGGGAGTTCCCGTACGGGCGCTTGTTCTCCATTCCCTCTATGGGAGTTCCCAGTACAGGGGAGGCTGTGTTTATCCATTCTGTTCTATGGAGTTCCCAGTACAGGGAGCGCTGTGGGTTTTCCATTTGATCTAGGGGAGTTCCCCGTCAGGGGAGCCTGTGTTCTCCATTCTGTCTTAGGGAGTTCCCCGTAGGGGAGCGCTGTTTTCTCCATTCTGATTAGGGGGGTTCCCAGTACAGGGGAGCGCTGTGTTCTCCATTCTGTCTAAGGGAGTTCCCAGTACAGGGGAGCACTGTGTTCCCATTTTCTTGTTTCTATGGGACGTTTTTTCCTGTAAGGGAGAAGCGCTGTGTTCTCCATTCTGTTCTATAGGAGTTCCCAGTACGGGGGAGCGCTGTGTTCTCCATTCTGTTTATGGGGGTTCCAGTACAGGGGAGCGCTGTGTTCTCCATTCTGTTCTATGGGGGTTCCCAGTACGGGGGAGCGCTGTGTTCTCCATTCTGTTTATGGGAGTTCCAGAACAGGGGAGCACTGTGTTTCTTCATTCTGTTCTATGGAGTTCCAATACGGGGAGCGCTGTGTTCTCCCCTTCTGTTTATGTGAGTTTCCAAACAGGGGAGCACTGTGTTCTCCATTCTGTTCTATGGGAGTTCCCAGTACAGGGGAGCGCTGTGTTCTCCATTCTGTTCTAGGGAGTTCCCAGAAGGGGAGTGCTGTGTTCTCCATTCTGTTTCTATGGGAAGTTTCCCCGTACAGGGAGCGTTTTTTGTTCTCCATTCTGTTCTAGGGGGTTCCAGTTTAAGGGAGTGCTGTGTTCTCATTCTGTTCTATGGAATTCCCCGTAAGGGAGCGGGTGTGTTCTCCATTTGTTTATGGGAGTTCCGTAAAGGGAGCTGTTTCTCCATTCTGTTCTTAGGAGTTTCCAGTACTAGGGAGCGGCTTTGTTCTCCATTTGTTATTTTTGGGAGGGTTCCCAGTACAGGGAAGCCTGTGTTCTCCATTCTGTTATGGATTCCAATACAGGGAGCCTGTGTTTTTCCTTTCTGTTTATAGGAGTCCAAATAAGGGGAGCGCTGTGTTCTCCATTCTGTTCATTGGGGGTTCCCAGTAGAGGGGAGCGCTGTGTTCTCCATTCTGTTCTTTGGGAGTTCCCTTTACTGGGTAGCTCTGTGTTCTCCCTTCTGCTCTATGGGAGTTCCTAGTAAAGGGGGAGCACTGTGTTCTCCATTCTGTTCTATGGTAGTTCCCAGTACAGGGGAGCACTGTGTTCTCTATTTTGTTCTATGGGAGTTCCCAGTACAGGGGAGCGCTGTGTTCTCCATCCTGTTCTATGGAAGTTCCCAGTACAGGGGAGCGCTGTGTTCTTTATTCTGTTCTACGGGAGTTCCCAGTAGAGGGGAGCGCTGTGTTCTCCATTCTGTTCTATGGGAGTTCCCAGTACAGGGGAGGGTTGCGTTCAGCTGTACTCAGAACTCCCATAGAAGAAAATGGGAAGTTGTGCACAAGCTGTGTACAGCACTGCATTCTGATCAAAGACTTCCCCGTATTATGTGCAGGACCCAAAGGTGTACCCCGCACCTATTAAACTGGCATGTCCTATCGATAGTCATCAAAGCCTATGGTTGGAACAACCCCTTCAAAAGGGATGTTCTGGGATCTAACAAAGCTCGTTGGTCCGTTGGGCACGAGTAAAAATAGAATATACTTACCTCCCGGACGGTCTCCTTCGGTCCATAGATCCCAGAAGTAGCCAATGAATGTTCATCATTCACATGACAGGTACAGCCAATCACAGCCACAACGCCACATACACGTGACCTCTGCTACTGCGGGGAACAACGGAGCGGCAGCCGGGACTGAGCAGGAGCGTCCGGGAGGTAAGTATGAGCTTTATCTTCTATTTTTACTCATGCCCCAACGGACGAACTGGCATTGTTAGATTCCAGAACACCCCCCCCTAAGCACAAGCTTAAAGGGGAATTCATCAGAACGTAACTTCAGTAATCAGGTTTGTTGACCAGGACCCCAACAAACTCTCAAAAAAAGAAAACCCAGTAGAGAGTCGGATAAAACAGAATTTTTGAGCGGGAGGAAAAGGCACATATATAGTATGAATAATATTACATCAACAGGTGGCGGCGTGGGTGATGGGGCGGGGTAGTTGTAGTTGCTGTTCTTGTAGGTCCTCAGGTAGGGCTGGCCCTAAAAAAAAAAAAAGGAAATCTTAATTTTTATTGCACCAGCAAATGTTTTAGCCAACCTCTTGTAGTGTTGAGGCCACACAACCAAAGAAGTGTATTTATACAACTTGTGTCTTTTGTATATTTTGCACTTTTGTGTGTATACTGTATAGTGTATATATACACTCACCGGCCACTTTATTAGGTACACCATGCTAGTAACAGGTTTAACCCCCTTTTGCCTTCAGAACTGCCTCAATTCTTCGTGGCATAGATTCAACAAGGTGTTGCAACGATGCTCAATTGGTACCAAGGGGCCCAAAGAGTGCCAAGATAAAATTCCCACACATGAACACACCACCACCAGCCTGAACCGTTGATACAAGGCAGGATGGATCCATGCTTTCATGTTGTTGACGCCAAATTCTGACCCTACCATCCGAATGTCGCAGCAGAAATCGAGACTCATCAGACCAGGCAACGTTTTTCCAAATCTTCTACTGTCCAATTTTCGATGAGCTTGGCAAATGGGAGCCTCAGTTTCCTGTTCTTAGCTGAAAGGAGTGGCACCCGGTGTGGTCTTCTGCTGCTGTAGCCCATCTGCCTCAAAGTTCGCCCGTACTGTGCGTTCAGAGTGCTCTTCTGCCTACTTGGTTGTTAACGGGTGGCTATTGAGTCACTGTTGCCTTTCTATCAGCTCGAACAGTCTGCCCATTCTCCTTTGACCTCTGGCATCAACAAGGCATTTCCGCCCACAGGACTGCCGCTCACTGGATGTTTTTTCTTTTTCGGACCATTCTCTGTAAACCCTAGAGATGGTTGTGCGTGAAAAATCCCAGGAGATCAGCAGTTTCTGAAATACTCAGACCAGCCCTTCTGGCACCAACAACCATACCACGTTCAAAGGCACTCAAATCACCTTTTTCCCCATACTGATGCTCGGTTTGAACTGCAGGAGATTGTCTTGACCATGTCTACATGCCTAAATGCACTGAGTTGCCGCCATGTGATTGCTTGATTAGAAATTAAGTGTTAACGAGCAGTTGGACAGGTGTACCTAATAAAGTGGCCGGTTAGTGTATATATATATATTATATATATATATATATATATATATATATATGTATGTGTGTATATATAAAACCGAACATTACTGTACTAACAACTGCCCCTTCCAACTAGTGCCTATTATTATTGTTATTATTTATTTTAAAGCGCCATTGATTCCAGGGCGCTGTACATTCGGGGGGGTTACATACACAACATAGGTCAAACAAGTACAGTGAAAGGGGATAATGTTTGGGAACAGGGGGAAAGGGGCCCCTCCCCGCGGGGGTTAAATCTACAAGGAGGGGGAAGAGACAGGAGGGGGGGGCAGACATTTTTGGAGGAAGTAGTGAAAACAAGGTCAGTTTTGGGAAAAGCCTGAAAATGGGTTTTAGGTTGCTTTTGAAGCGTGAAAGTGGGGGAGAGTCTGGTTTTTGGGGGCAGTGAGTTCCCAAAGGGGGTAAAAAGGGAGAACCCTTGGAGACGGTTGTTTGAGGAGCTGAAGGGGAGAGGAGGAGAAGGTCCTGTGAGAGCAGAGAGTGCGTGGGGAGAAGGAAATTGGGGCAGAGATGAGGAGGGGAGAGGTCTGGAGGCCTTTTTAGGCAGGTTTTAGCTTGAAATAATTGCTGGGCAAGGAAGCCAGGAAGGATTGGGAGAGGGGGTAAAAGGCAGCAGAGTTAAGGATGGATTGGGGGGGCGAGGGGGGGTGTGGGGGCCCTGAGAAGGTGTTGCGTAGCTAGGGGAGATGCGAGGGCAGGGACCCGTTTTTTTTAGTGCAAGCCCAGGAATGAGGGGTGGAGAGAGTTTTTTGGTGGACGGAGGCGAGGGGGGTTTGGATGGGTGGTTTTTAAAAAAAGAGCAGGTCGGGATTACCCCAAAACAGCGGACTTGTGGGACCGGTGGATGTAGCCATTGACGTAAAGAGAGATCAGGGGGGAGGGGTGAGTTGGATGGGGAAAGATGATGAGTTCTGTTTTTTCCCCATTTGTTTTTGGAGAGTGAGGAGAAAGGAGGAAATGGGGGACAGAATCAGGGGTCCCCGGGGGGTAGAGAATGAGTCTGGGGCCCGGGGATGTAGAGTTGGGTATCATCACATACAGGTGGTAATAAAAACCCTTTTAGGTATGAGTGACCCAGGCCCAAGGGGGTAATAGAGAAGAGTAAGGACCCCGGGGACCCCCGAGGGGGCACCAAAAGAGAGGGCCGGGGGGAGGGGGTGGGCGAGAGTGAGAGACGCTGAAAGTCCATAGGAGGTCAGGGGAAAACCAGGAAAGAGCAAGTCCGTGATCCGAGGGAGGGGAGGATTTGTAGCAGGAGTGAATGGTCGACAGTGTCAAAAGGAGGGACAGGTCTAAGGGAGGAGCCAAAAAAGGGAGTGGCATGAGGTTTGGCAGTTGCTAGGTCATTGGGGCTTTGGTTTTGGCGGTTTCGGTAGAGTGGTGGGGTCGGAAACCAGATTGTAGTGGGTAAAGGGAAGAGAGTTGGTGGAGAGGTGGGAGGACAGCTGAAGATAGACGTGCTGCTCTGGGAGTTTGGAAGCAAAAGGGAGCAGTGAGATGGGGCGATAGTTGGACAGAGAAGAGGGGTCAAGGGTTGTTTTTTTTAGGATTGGAGTGATAGTAGCATGCTTAAAGCCTATGACTACTGCCATATCCCAAGATACCCTGCTTGTTCCTGCAGGGGCCGACACATTGCATAACGTGTGTCAGTGACATAACACAGTACAAAATGTAATGAACAAACGCTGTGAATCACTATTTGTGCGTGTGTGTTTTCTCTCTCTCTCTCTCTCTTCTCTCTCTATATATATATATATATATATACAGGCAGTCCCCGGGTTACAAATGGGATAAGGACTGTATGTTTGTTCTTAAGCTGAAATTGTATGTAAGTCGGACCAGGTATATTTATTTAATGTAATTCCAGCAAAAAAAACACTTTTTGAGTTTTGGATAGTGCAGGGAACAGTTTTTACATTTGTTTTGCTGTCTGTGCCCTTTCTTAGACGATTTCACCTAACGTTCTGCATCTCATGTGCAGCTGTGGCATGCTGGCACTTGGTTATCATTAGTGTTGAATGTCAGCCACGCCCCATAAGTCTCTGTTTGTAACTAGGGGACATATGTAAGTCGGAACGATGTAAGTCGGGGACTGCCTGTATATATTGTAGGCAGCCACCAGGAAAAGTCATACATGGTAAATATGTGCCAAGAAGGTTGCTATATGGGCTCTCAAAATTTCAGGTATGTCATGCGTCACTGTCCGTCGGTACACACCAGATGTAGCCAAACTGCAGACTATGTGCCGGCATAGTCCAAGGAGCTCGGTGGAGAAAAGGAGCAGCTTAGTTAGTGACAGTAAGTTACTAACTCATGTGTTTAGGTAGTATAGCTGCCATGCAGCTTTCATGGGCTCCTTTTCTGGGACGGCTGTAGCGAGGGTGGGTGGCCGTTCCCACGGTTCAGTCCGGGCTTTTGCTGGACCTCTTGAGGCCTTTAAAAGCCTGAGGAGTGTTACCCTGAGGATTCTGTTTACCAAGGTCTTCTACAGTGTGTTGCAGTAAGGAGCTGGAGAAGGAGCTCCAGGACGCTGTCCGGCTACCCTGAATTTGGACTCAAACCACACCATACATTGGTATGCGGACATATGTCTACTTGGTTGAAGCTAAGCCACATGGTTGTTCTGTGCATGGACTTTAACAGGATGCTCTGTTAAAGGGGTTTTGCCAGGACGTGCCTTATCTGCTAAGAAGCAATTGTAAACAAGACATGCTGAGCTAAGAGAGAGAGAGAGAGACACACAGCCAGAGCACAGAGCCGTTTCATAAGGGATCGGGGTGAATGTTCACTCAAATAATCAAACTACAAACTAGTGGATTCTGTATACAAAAGACAACACCTTTTCTCCACAGCAGCTTGAAAGCTCCTTCATGTTCTCTGTCATCAGATAAAGCAGGGATCTGCTCAGATAATCACACTACAACTAGTGGATTCTGTATACAAAAGAAAACCTATTTCTACCCGGTGCCTTGAAAGCTTCTTCAGCTCCCTTTCATCAGATAAGAAGTGTGCTCTGCGCAAGCATGGCCAGAAGCTTTTGTCAGGTCGTATCTAATAGAAGCTTTTAAGTAACTAAGGGCAGGTAAGGCAGCCTGTAGCTCTCTCAGGCTGCAATTTTTGTAATCACATATATTTAGAAAAGTGATGAAATACCCATTTTGGAGGATCCCACGTCAACATTACATCGTGGCAAAACCCCTTTAACTCCGACAGGAGACTGTCTTGTTCCTGATTGCTAAACTTTTTTTTGTTTTGCCGTGTAAATAAAAACCCTGTTGTTTTTGCATCAAAAACCTTTTTGTGCCTATCATTTTTGAAGCTAATCCCCACAATAAATATAATTATATATATATATATATATATAGATATATAGTATATAGATATATATATATATATATATATATATATATATATATATATACACAGAATGTTTAATCATTCAGGTGTTTGTTCACTTCATTTTGTACTGTGTTATGCTACTGACACACATTATGTAATGTGTTGAATCATGCAAGAATAATATCAGGGTATCTTGGGATATGGCAGGGGTCATAGACAGGGTCAGGACGACGGGTAGGCGAAGGTAGGTAAATGCCTACGTCGATACTTCATGGCAGGCAAAAAAAAGGTGCAAGGAGGTATGGAGTGGGCTGAATTTTCCGGTGGGTGGGCGATATATGCCTTATTGGCTTAGGAATACCTTGTCATAGGCCCTAGTTGGATGGGGCAGCTAGTTGTCAGTATTGTTCAGTTTAGTTCCTGTTACAGCTGGGGTCTGCAACATCGGCTCTCCAGCTGTTGGGAAACTACACCTCCCATCATGCCCACTGATGTAGAATATAAAAATACATGATGGGAGTTGTAGTTTCCCAACAGCTGGGGAGCCGACGCTGCAGACCCCTGTGTTAGAGCAAGTGGAGGAGAACCTTGGCTTAACACACCAGTGGTCCAGGGACAGGCTTCCCCACATTTATGGGACAATGAAGATACCTGCAGACCATTCAGGCTGAGGGAGAGATTGCCCTGACAGCAGCTGGAATTGGAAGAGATTTTACCACCTAAGCATGGTCAATGGCTGGGAAACTTAAGACGGCCTAGAGAAGAGAAGCAGCTAAACAGAGTTAACCTAGAAGTCTGCAGACAGAGACAGTGCCTTGATGGTGGGAGCTGAGAGACAAGGGGAAAATAAGTGAGTGGCTACTCCTGCAATAGCATGAGAGGTGTACTGAGAGGATCTGAGACAGAGCATCTCCCACACATTTCACTACTAAGACCCCGTCTCTCTTCTCAGGAGTTGCTTGTCTATTGCTTGGCTCTAGGAATCTATACAGGACAATCCTCTTGAAGCTTGGCTAACACATGGTTGATCAATATAGACCAGATTTCAACAGTTGCCTATGGTTGAAATGATCTTTTGTATTATCTGTGTGAAACGGTCACCATGAAGAAGGCAAAGACAGCCCAGACTTGGGGCTAGCACTAGCGATACCATTTAAAGGGCTTGTCCAGTTTAGAAAATCTGTTGGGTTAATAAAAGGTGGGGGAGGTCTTCATCTCTTGATTACAGAGCGTCTCTTTCTCTGGAGGACCTGTCCTGTATTACACAGACAACCCATTGATGTGAATGGACACAGTGTAATGCTTCATTTCTCCTGTGGGGGCGCTTCAGGGAGATTGAGCACTTAATGCCAGGTTTCCCTACAGATCACAAATAATCGCAGAAGGTCTCAGCAGGGGAATTTTTGGGATCCACTCAATGTTAAGAGACCCTTCTAACAAGTAAGAGCGTAAAGTAGTGAAAACTGTTTCAATGTTGATTTTTCAGATCAGGATCAGGGATTTTTAATTTTCATGGGGGTACCAAGGTGAAAACCATATACCTTATATGCCTAGGGCGCCAAAATGCCTTGTCCCGATGTACATGTATGTGAGTTGCCAAACTTAGATAATATTGTGCCCTTTGAGGCCTGTACTGTATATGGCAAGTCTAATCTTATCTATTCCTTGTCAGGAGAACAATAGAACAATCACATAATTACCTACTAATTGTAATTAGACTAAATAGAGACCAGCAGCAGCTGCAGTAAAGTGAGATGAGTCCGCTCTGCTGATTCTATAGTTCATGTATTGCTCTCGTCATCGCCCTGTGGTCTAGTCTAATCTTATCTATCCCTGTCCAGAAAACAACAGGGCAGTCATTATATCATTATCTACAGCTTGTCATGAGACTAGATTCAGATAAGCAGCAGGTGCAGTAAAGTGAGATGAGTCTGCTCTGCTAATTTTATAGTTAATGAATTGCTGTTGTTACTGCACTGTGGCCTACTCCAATATTATCTATCCCTGTTCAGAAAACAATAGAACAATCATTATATCATAACCTACTATTTGTAATGAGACTAGATGCAGATAAGCAGCAGCTGCAGTAAAGTGAGATGAATCCGCTCTGCTGATTCTATAGTTCATGTATTGCTTGTCATCGCCCTGTGGTCTAGTCTTATCTTATCTATCCCTCTCCAGAAAACAAAAGAGCAATCATTATATCATGACATATTATTTGTAATGAGGCTAGATGCAGATAAGCGGAAGCTGCAGTAAACTGAGATGAGTCCACTCTGCTAATTTTATAGTTAATGTATTGCACTTGTCACTGCACTGTGTTCTACTACAATATTATCTAACCCTGTTAAGAAAACAATAGCATGATCATTATATCATGACCTACTATTTGTAATGAGACTAGATGCAGATAAGCAGCAGCTGCAGTAAAGTGAGACGAGTCCGCTCTGCTGATTCTATAGTTCATGTATTGCTTGTCATCGCCCTGTGGTCTAGTCTAATCTGATCTATCCCTGTCCAGAAAACAATAGAGCAATCATTATATCATGACCTAGAAGCAGATAAGCAGCAGCTGCAGTAAAGTGAGATCAGCCTGCCTAGCCATTCAGCAGTTTTATCTTTTTACAATCACAGCTAGAAAAGTATAGGATCGTATATGTAAATGTTATTTGCATAGGACTTCCAAAATAAAATTCTCCAAAAATTTCTAAAAATAAATCGTTTTCCCGGAATATTGTTTTTAACGTAAAAATAGTTGCATAGTTACATAGTTACATAGTTACATAGTTACATAGTTAGTACGGTTGAAAAAAGACACGAGTCCATCAAGTTCAACCAAGGGTGGGGAAAAAGTGGGTGAAGGGAGGGAGACGAGGATTTTAAGCCCAGTCTCACCACTGGTTAATGCCTTGGAACCCACAAGGCAAGAACCAATCAGCTCCAGGGAAGACCCAATCTCTGACCCCAGAGCCGCCACCAGCCAGGATCCAGAATTTTACATAGCTTTCTGATGGAAGCGTCCCTTTAAAGGGGTTGTCTCACTACAGGGATTGCTGCTTTTTATGTTAAAGATCTTGCAAAAACAAGTCACTTTGCAATATGTGTAAATTAACACTATCTTACCTATTCCTAGATATCCCCTCTTGTATGGGCTGCATCAGCTCCTCAGGTCGCTATAGCTACAGACCTGTTTGATCTCTCATGATAGGCTGATAGCACTGGTTGCTATAGCTACAGACCTGGCTTCTACTACAGCCTAGTGGAAGCCAGTAAACACGCCCCTGAATTCAAAATGAAACCAAGAAAACGGGACTAAGGTAAGATGAATCAGTGTAGTGAGACAACCCCTTTAAGTCTCTCCTACCCAGGGTTGCAGCTAGTCTGATCATCAGAGCCACATTAGTAGATGAGGACGGAGGCCACTTACTGCTGTAGGACATCGGAGTGGAGTATTCTTAGTAAAATCCAAGGTGTCGCTCTTCTGGCCAAGAGGCTCGAGCTGGGAAGTAAAATCAGGCGAATTAATGAAGGATGAGAGCGGGAATAGCAAGGTTCATGCGAGGAACATGAAGGTATATTAAAGGGATATAACAATCTCATAGAGTGATGAGAATCATCAGGATATTCAATGGGGTCCGACTTCTTGGACCTCCCATCAATACTGAGAATAAAGGAGGCGCAGCATTGGGTTATCCAAATAATTCTGTCCCCCTCAGCTATTCAGGGAGCTGCAGCCAGAAGCACCCTATTCACTTGTGCAGGGGAAAAACAGTAATGGCTGAGTCCCCTTCATTATCAGGAGTATGAGGGTCCCAGAGGTCAGACCTCCACTCGGTTTATGTCAGCAACATCATTTTTTTTTTCCAGTCGGGATACCCCTTTACTACATGCTAGCCATGAAGAACCTATACTCTGTGCTGTGCACCGCATGGCAATAGCACATGCTTCAGGTTCTACGGCTGCATCCGTCATCTTCTTCTTACATCCATCATCATTTTTACTTTTTATTACATTACATATTTCAGTATTTACTGAGTTTTCAGTAAATATTTCTGCCATAAGACCTGGGAAAAGACAAGTCACAAATTGGAAACCATCAGCAAGGAGGCTCTAGCTGCTGTTGACAGGTCCAATTATGGCTTTATTGTCTGGTTTGTTTAACGGATCTGGTTCTTTTTTTAAATTTTCCACTATTTAGACTCTCTATGGCTACAATGTATATATAGACTTCATTGATGTAATGTGTTTTATATGTATACGTTTATTATTATGTGTATGGCAGTAAGGCTATGTTCACACGGGTTAAATTGGGGGGGCATTTCGCCGCGTATTTCGCACCGCACTGCGCTCAAATACGAGCGAAATGCACCCCAGTCATTACGGAGAACTATGGATTATGCCTCCTCTCCCCGGGCGTACTATACGATGCGAGAGGAGATAAGTGACATGTCAATTACTAGCGGCGAATACTCGCCACTAGTAACAAATGTCTATGGGGCTGGCAGGCTTCCCCCCTTCCACCCCGCCCCGCGATCGGCGCGAGCTCCCAGAGTCCCGTACTTACGCCCCGCAATTATGCCGTGTGAACTTAGCCTATAGCTTGGCTCACACACGGGTTGGAGGTTTAGTCTGGAACCTCTGTTGTATGTTTCAATAGGGAGTGACGCAACCTGCGCTACTTTTTCCGTCTCAACGACGAATATCATGGCAGGAACCCGACAGGCCCATTATAATTTATAGGATCCGTCAGGTGCCGTGATTGAATAGATCCCATAGCTTCCGTTTTCACCTCTGCGGAATGTTCCGTTCAGAATGTTTGGAATCTCCGGTGAACGGAACATTCTGAACGGAACCTCCTATGCTAATGTGAACCGAGCCGAAGTGATGTTGTTCCATTGGGAACTGTACTGCATGGCCTATATAAGTTCTAGCTGCCCTTCTGACTAACGCGCATGCGCACTAGTCAGGACGCCATCACTATTGTAGTGTAGCCGCTCAACACCCTCCTTGTTACAGTACTTTGTATAGTGTGACATTAGGTTTGGGGAGGGCTTTGGGTGGCTATAGTGCAAAAGCTCCAGCCAGCCTGCTGAATAGCATGCATGCACGCTAGTCAGGAGGCCTTTTTTGCTATAGTGCATACTTAACAACTCTCCCTAATCATCAGGGAGACTCCCTGAAAAGGGGGCGTCCTCCCGGTCTCCCTGAAGAGTTGGTAAATCTCCCGCTATGGTCGGTTTGCCACCAATCTGGTAAATCACCGGCAGGGACGGTTTTACTGCCGGGGGCCAGTGCCGGTATTTTATTTGTACCGGCCGTGTCAAGTACTGGTAACTTTTAGAATACACTCTTGGGCAGCCTATTATGGGATGTTCACACGGCTGATTTTGGAGATGTTCGAACACTGATTTTTCAGCGCCCAAAACAGCATCAAAACCTCGCCTGAAACGCGCTTCTCCAGAAGAGGTTTTTGATGAGGTTTTGGATGAGGTTTCCACCTTTACAAATTAATAACCAGGGCAAAAACTGCAGAAAACACTCCCAAAACGCGCATTTATATACTAGTGCACATATATGGCTGAAAAGGGGCCAAAGTCACAAGTCGCAGCCCTTCCTATCACATCACTCTATACAGATGAATGTAACAATGTGTTCCGGATGGTGGCGGGCAGCTATAGCAGCTATGACCTCCTGAAGCCAGCACTTCAATGTGAATGCAGTAGTAAGGGGTTAACATCATCACTTACTGCCATAAAAATAATAATACAAATAAGCGTATAACACACACACACATATATAAAACACATTATATCAATAAAGTCTATGTACACAATGTGGCCCATAGTGAACCTAATTGATAAAACACAGAGAACCAGATAACCCCTTACGCCTCCTTTTTTTCATCTACTTTGCTGTTTTAAAAACCCTTGTAAAACACACAATGCGCTTTAAGCGCTCTTACACGGGTTGTCTCATTACAGACATTGATGGCTAGGATATGTCATCAATGTCTGAGAGGTGTGGGTTGCACCTCTGGGGGGGTGTTCCGAGTTTAGTCGAGTGCCAATGCTTGGCTGTAATTGGAACACCCATTCATGTCTATTGGAGAGTCCAGACCACCTCAGAGAGGTTTCGGGACTCGTTTAGGAGACAGGTGCGGGTCTCAGAGGTTTCAATGTCTGTAGTGAGACAACCCCTTTAATACTGCTTAAAGCGCATGGTGTGTGAGATATTTTTATTTTGTGTTTTTGAAGTCCTCTACAGAAGCCTATGGAAAAAGACAGAAAAAAGCCCATGCCTAAAGCGTGCTGAGTATTGGGTAGATGATGCTGATCCCAAAAATGCAATAACAACACCAAAACCCCCTGTGTTGCAAAAGACCTTAAAGTAACATCTCAAAAAACAAAAACTGCTCAGCACATCTGTTTTGAAGGATAAACGTATAGGTACACACTGGTGTGGCAGTCAAAAGCTATGCAAATACAACACAATATCAGCAGCACTCTATAGGCACTAAAAACGGTCTAAAAGGACGTAAGAACTTTTTGGAACAGCATTTCTGCTACTATGGAATATATGAAAAATGTTGAGATTCTTAATGTACATTTTTTTTATCAAAACTGCAAATGCCCACCTACCGCAGCAAGGTGACCCCAATTCAGGTAGGAACCTATGCTACCTCTCTTGGTGTCTGTTCAGACCTCCACATTTCAGGGTTAGAAGGTTCCAGCTATAAACCTGATCTGATTAAAAAGCCTCTGCAGGTGGGTGGAGTGCATAATCCAAGATGGGAACCAGCCACTTCCGAAATACAAACAGTCAAAAACAAAAACTGGTCAGCACATCCGTTTTGAAGGATAAACGTATAGGTGCACACTGGTGTGGCAGAAGCTATGCAAACACAATATAATATCAGCAGCACTCTATAGGCACTAAAAATGGTCAAAAAGGACATAAGAATTTTTTGGAACAGCATTTCTGCTACTATGAAACATATGAAAAATTTTGAGGTTCTTAGTGTATTTTTTGATCAAAACTGTAAATGACCTGAAATGTGGAGTTCTGAACAGACACCAAGAAAGGTAACATGCAGCGTAGGTTCCCATCTGAATTGAGGTCACCTTGCCGCGGTGGGTGGGCACGGAGATATCAGATAAAGTAACACTGGGAGCTGTAGAGAAGACGAATGACTTTACCATGTTGTTCCAGAGCATCCTGGCCGCATGAATGACCCTTCTGGCTGAGGTGGAAACAATCTGGTGCAAGATAGGAGGTGTCAGGTTCTCCAGTCTGAAAAACATGGAAAACATCATCAGCGCTGGAAGTTACATTATCATCATGCCTGGTTTATCCAGCTTCAGATTTCAGTGTGTTCAAAAGGGGGCATGTATAATTTGTTTAAACTGTAGATCATGTGACCCAGCAGGCTGACATCACCATGACTTTCCCCACAGTGTGCTCACTCTAGTCAAACAAAGTTATTTTTATGAGAGGAGCTGTGAATAGTTAAAATATTGCTGCACGGTTAGCACTTCTACCATTCAGCATATGGGGTCTTAGGTTCAAATCCCTGCAGGAACCAAACGTGTCCTGATTGAGGTTTCTTATTCTTTATATTTATTTTGCCCTGTCTTTAAACTAATACGTACACTCGCGGGGAGCAGTGATGAGTGTGTGATTTACTGAGGGTTAAAAGAGACGACGCATAGAATGACGCAACTTGGGTTGAACACTCACTCGAAAGTAAGTATGTGTGTGATTACCATGCAGGGCATAGACAGACACTAGCTGCCTGAGAGGAAAGTTGATGCCTGAGCATGTGGGACAGTTCATATCCCCTCGAGACGAGCTGTACACTATGGATCACTAAGGAGCAGCTGAAGCAAAAATGGTGCAGAATGTTTAATAATGATGAACGGTGAAAATGTTTCTTATTTAATTTGCAAACTTCCCACCTCAATTTTACTTTGTGGCAAAACCCACAGGGAAGGCGCTGCCGCCAAGTGACAGCTGCTCCATCCTGTCACAGGATCCGTGCAGGAGCATGAAGATTCATATGATTGGCTGCATAGGGGCATCCTGTGAACAGATCAGTGCAGCACTGTAAGGTAAGAGGAACTACCAATATATACAAGGGACTTCAAGAGGTGATTTTGGGCCTCAAACAACTGTGTGTAAAGGACTTTTGGGGGCTCCAAACCATTTCACAGAAACAAGGAGACCAGAGACTGCAAAGAACCCAGGGGACATCATGGAGTCAATGGTTCTGCCTTTGAGGGTCGGTCTGACGTTCCTGCACTTATAGAAGATTTTTTTAGGTTCCCAAACTTATTCTAACTGTACCAGTGGACTCGTATGAGCCACCAGACGCGTATTCACTGATGCCTTACACTAGGCTGCTCTTGTAGACACCTCCAGTACATGGGCTCCTAAGAAGGTAGCAGGGATGGGACCTGGTCTACATACAAGTATAACACTGATTACCGAGAGGTGGGGGATCTGTGGATGCCGGAAAAATGGCTGAAGAACCACAGTGAAGTCTTCTCTGGTGTCGTATCTTCCAGAATCAATGAAGCGTCGGAGACTTTGCTGTAAAGGGAAAAAATCGTAAGAGTACTGAGAGCTCTACTGCATGTCATGTCCACCAGAGCAGGACTGTCACTGTAGCACTTCATGTTAGTATAGCGGTACACTGTATAGCAGTATATTGCTTCATATAGGTCACTGAAACCACTATCACAGTATTGGTTACCAGCACGTCAACATAGAGGAACATCGTATACCATTGTACAGTATTCATATTCAATATAAGTTTAATTCCTGCACTGAATACCAGCATCCTGATACAGTGCATATCATTGTCACACTATGGCGGTAATATTAGTATTGGAGTACCCTGCATCCCTGTCACTGTGACATCTTCTGAACTGCCTGTTTTAGTAAATACTGTTCCCCATAAAATAACAATTCTGGAGCATCTGGATTGTAATGTTCCAAACGTTCCCTAAACAACGCCCTGTTTACAGTGCAATAATAATAAGAAGCACAAATGTAGATACAAGCAAGTCCAGTTTGGTCAGAACAAAATAAGGAGGAATTAAGACAACATTCTTTATTCATTATAGAAAATCACATTGTGGCAGAGAAAAGGTTCCTTCTGACGCGTTTCGAGCGAATAAACACTTAGTCATAGCTGCTACGACTAAGAGCAAATCATATTGTGGCAGACAGAAGGTTCCTTATTGACGCATTTCGAGCGAATAAACACTAGCTGCTACGACTAAGAGCGGTTATTCGCTGAAGGCTGCTACGACTAAGTGTTTATTTGCTCATAGCTGCTATGACTAAGGGTATGTTCACATGGCATATTTTGGAGCGCATTTCGCCACGTATTTCGTGGCTTACTGCGCTTAATACGCGGAGAAATGCGCCCCATAATTACGGCAATCCATAACTCACATAGAGAACTATGGATTACGCCTCGTCCTCATCAATTATTTGCAGCAAAACACACAATGTAATGCGGCGCGTACTGTACGTGCGGCAGTACATCATGTGAATATACATGTTCGTGCAAAATGCGTCAGTAGGATCCTTCTCTCTGCCGCGGCGTGATGCCATGTTCACACGGCTTAAAATGGGACATACTCACCCTTTATTTCGTGCCGTACTGTATTAAATACGGGGAGGGATACGTGCCAGTCATTACGGTAATCCACAGTTCTCATAAAGAACTATCGATTACGCCTCCGCTCCCCGCTCGCACAATACGGCGAGCGGGGAGTTTGTGAACATGTCAATTATTCAGGCATATACGCGCCGAGAATAATGCATGTCTATGGGGCCGGCGGGGGTGCCAACCCCCCGCTCCCGAGCACACGGCATAATTGCGGGCGAAATACATCCCACTATTATTATTGTGTGTATACGGAATAAAGGATGTTGTTTTAATTCCGCCCTCTTGATTCTGTGCCGACCAAACTGGGCTTGCTTGTATCCTCTATGAT
>JAODAL010060604.1:0-20803 GCA_025379985.1 Phyllomedusa bahiana | reverse complement strand
AGACGTTTCCCAAAATGAAATGAAGCCTTTTAAAGAAAATAATACAACCCCCCTTTAAAGGTTTGTTCTATTCTGATAAAATCTACAAACAGGATCAAAAATTACTTTCCGGAAAAATTAGTGTCTTTATTTTTTCAAATTATATTTAAAGGATGAAAATGCGATCTGGTCCTGGCTCAAATTTGCTGATAAATGTCTTATGGAAAAACACTAATATTGTATAAATCCACAGAGACAAAAGACTTATGCAGACAAAGCACAGTATGTTTCCTTTAGCTGGGTACTATATTTTACATAGATAACATGCTTTAACTTTCAGAATCTAGAGATCTTATGTTTTTTTTGTCATCTTTCATATAGTATCTAATTTATAACTATGTTTTTCCAGTTGTTTATTCAGAATTCCTCGTAGAAATGTGCCTTAGGGCTTGTTATTAAAACAATATATTGTTTGTTTAAAAACTGCACGTCTTTCCATATTTTATAGCTGATATCTCCAAGGCTAGCTGTATTTCTGTATGTGGGCAGTTAAATGGGTGTTTATAACTCACTGTAGGAATGACTTAGAATAGGGGTCACATGTATGAAAACTGTCTAGGTCTAAAACTCACTTTGTTGCCCACAGCAACCAATCGGAGTGCCCCTTTCATTTCACATAGTGGTCTGGAAAAATAAGAGGGAAACTCTGGTTGCTATGGGCAACACAGTGAATTTTAGACCTAGACAGTTTTCATACATGAGGCCCTATGTACTATTCCGTGTAGGGTCAGAATGAACAAAGACATGGCTATAGCAATAACATATTCAAAAGTGATAGACATGTAGAGAAGAAAAGGAGGAAGCCAAAAACAGAGAACAGTCAGGATATACTTCTGGGACCGGATGACCAGAGGACTCGGCTTCATAGCTTCTAAATAGCTGACTGGGATTGGAATTTTGTGCCTTCAAGAGAAGATCTAAAACACAAACTGTTGCAGGCTTAGACTGGCCCACAGGGGAGCAGGGAAAACCCCACTGGGCCCTTGAGCATGATAGACCTGGAGTTTCTTTTAAACTGCATATACATCCTTGTAGAGGCAGAAACAGGCAAAAGGCAGACTATACATGTACAATCAAATAGAAAAAATATTTAAAAGCCGACTTCATGTGTAACGATCCCTATCTGTACATATATATTTCTTTAAGATTCTAATAACAGACGTTTCGATCTAAATACTAGATCTTTCTCCATAGAATCTCCATTTTTTATATCATTCGAAGTCGGCAACATGATACATGTGTTGGTCCGCTAAAAATGAATTATGAGAAAAACGAATGATATTAAAAATGGAGATTCTATTGAGAAAAATCTAGTATTTAGATCGAAACATGTTATTAGAATCTTAAAGAAATATATATGCATAGATATGGATTGTTACGCATGAAGTCGGCTTTTAAATATTGTAATTTGGAATAAAAAAATCTTTTGGAAAATAAAATTTGAAAAAATCAAGTTTTGGAGAGCAACCTAATTTTTTCTATTTGACTTTCCTTTTTTGTTTGGCATCCTTTGGGGACCTCGAGTGCTGAAGTCATAATCCATATATACATGTACAGTAGCTGTAGGGTATGCCCTCAGAATGAATTCAACCGGGGGATCCCAGATCCAACTCCACTGGTGGGCTCCCAGAATGAAGGTTCAGTGTCAGACTGGGGTGTGCTCTAGGCACCCTAGCCTGACACTGAACTGCTGTTCTAAGAATTGGAATATTGTGCAAACCTAGATAAGGAGTGTCTTATGATTTGGCTGGAGAGACATTTTAAAATGCTTTATTGTTATATTATTTTATCTATTTATATTTAATAACATTCTTGCTTTTAATATTTAAAATTTTTCCCCTCCTTTTCTCTTTGGGTTATGTGGTGTTGCCTGAAAAAATAGAAAATTACAGTGTTTTCTTTTAAATTTTTGATGGGCGAGCATATTTTCATGGCTATTTTTGCGGGTTTAAAAATGGCTAGTAAACACTTTTCTGAGACTTGCAATGTCTTGACCTGTATTAAATGAACCCTTTAAAAATTTTTTGACATTTGTTATGTTCCTGCAAAAAAATATTGGAGGAGTAGACAACAATTGATGAAAACCTAACAATCAAAAAAAACTAGATAAAGCTGGTACCTTTTTTAGTGTGTTTTTGCATTTCTGAAATATTTATTACTTCGGAAAAAGGAATATCAAACAATATGTGAATTCTTCCTACAAGAAAAAAAAAGGCTGCTCTATTGATAGAAATATTTTTTAAAAAGTTTATTTTTCGAATTGATTGTTTTGATTGTAAAGAAAAAGTAGTGGGAAAAAAGTTATAAGAATTTGGTATTACTGTAATTGTTTACCTGCAGGTAAGGTTACATTCTGTTACTGAACATGAAAAAAGAAAACTCTACAAACGATGACTAAAATATATTGTTTGGAAAGTGAGGGTAAAAGGAAAATACTGCCCTTTTTAAGCCCCTAATAAAGGCTGATCCTTAAAGAGGTTGTGCCCCAATAACATTTATTTAATTCACGTCTATAAGAAACTATCGATAGCTGAGTGCAACCTTCAATACTCTGTTAAATGGGAGTGACAGTTGCTCACATACAGTCCATTAGATAGGGAAATCTGGGACCACTGCTTCTTATAATCGGTTAGTTCCAACTCCCATTGATTATATGTTGATCACCTTTCAGTACACTATACCAAGATAGAAAGCTGGTAAACTTTTTAAATAGTAACCCCTGTGCCGCCAGATTCCCACAAACTGTACATGTATGGATGTTATAGGACTTACATCCCACTCATGCGCATGGCGAACATCGAAAGCTCGAAAAAGTAAGAAGGGAGTAGTAACATTATCTCATTTACAATGCACTTTTAAGGGCTAGATTCTATTCAGCAGCAAGTCAACAAGTTCAGTTCTTGGACTTGATGTTTGGATAGCAGGGAAAAATCTGGCAATTTTAAAGATTCTGAAAATGGGTATGTGGCACACAGCATTTTGCAATAGTTTTTTCATCTGAAAATGTATTCCATTAAAAATGTATTCAAAAAACACATACCCTTTATATATGGTACATGTGTCCGGACATGTTTTCGGGATTGCAAAAAAACATACCTGTAGTTTTAAATAGGTTTTGTGATGCCGTTAAACGGATCAAGTATTGACATTGTCAATTCATTAATTCAGTCCGTTAAACGCATCACAAAGGACGGTTAGGTAATACACCATACCGTCTTAATTGTTGATACATGTTTTACATGTAACTAAATGCAATCACACTGGAACATAGTTAAGATAAGTGTTTGGGTCATTCTTTGATTCGAAACTCTTACCAAACTGTATATCTAAAAAACGCATAATTATGCTACAAATGCCAGATTGTGATTGCTAGATAACTGGGTCAGAGCTTCCCCAAAATGGGCCGATTTTGCAAGTGTTTGGTATGCAGAGGCAAATGTCTACAACTTGATGGTCCCAAGGGAGGACAACAGTGAACTAGATAAGGTTCATGTGTGCCTAAGATTCAATGTAGTGCATGAAAGAAAGGCTTGCCTTATTCCACTGAAAAGATACTATAACACAAATTGTGATGAAAGTTAATACACCGCTATCATGGAAAGGTGTTAAAGAACACGAGTCCATTGCAGCTTGCTCTGTATGGGACTGTACAGTATTTTTAGCACAACCGATCTGAAGTGGTCCATCAAATGACACAATGGGAAAAAGAAAAAGTAGTGCAACACTCTGGACAATATTCCACTGGAAAACCTTAGATCATGTGGGTATTATCGTGAAAAGTACAACATATTTAGGTCCCTGTTATTACTCAATGGTGCCTCAGGGTGTTCCCTTATGTTATATAAAACTTGTGTGATTTAATCTCTGTATTTCTAATTTATCAAATATTGTTTAATTACGTTGCTTTTTATCTTTTGAAGTGGCTATATTGGCTTTCCTGCACTCTATAATACATTTATATACATTTTGCTTTATATATTTTGTAGGGACCTATTTGATACACCATCTTTTGCTGGGGGTAACCATTCTTGGCTATTCTCAAGAATATTCTCTAAATAAATTAGTCTTTTGATTTAAGTCTTTTGGGATAAGAAATAGATTTGATCTACTCTGAGTGCACATAGGTTTTTCTGGTTACGACCATATTTGCATTCATAATTAGACAGAGAGCAGAGGGTGAGGTCACCAATGGTACTCCAGAGCTTACGCTCTGAGAAGATTAATATCGATAACAAAATTAGCTTTTGTTAGCATATAATCAATTTTTTTCACTCATCGGACGACTTGTATCTATGTTTAAATTAAATATCCTGCATTTATATCTTTGTAATGTCTCCGCTAGTTATAGGGGATCTAAGTGGGCTTATCACTACATTTACGGTAGAACCAACAAAGTATGATGAGGCAGAATAGAAGAAACGCTGCCTTTGATGAGAAAACCCCTTTAAGTGTTTTTAGCCATTGTGGTCTCCAATAAAGATTTCTATGTTTCTATTTTTGATGTTTTGTCTTTGCTGTTTAGTAAAGTACAGTGACGAAAACTTACTATTGGAATTATAGGTCAGGAGGGCTCTCGTCCTATACCTCTGAGAAAAGGCAACATCCTATTCCAATGTATAGTTTATGTTATAGATCACTGTAATGGATCTACCGGTATAAGTTTCAGGGGGGGCAATTAATTTTCCTCATGGGGTCGCATGAGAAAACTGCCGATGGTTTTGGGGCTGGACGCCGGACTAATAAAATCATAGGATGAAGGGGAAAAATTCGTTTTTAGGGGGATTATCTTTTGTGGAATTTACTGGGGGAATGTATCTATATTCCTGCTTATATACTGATGGTACACAAGTAAGCAGGATATATCTGCTCGCCTCAGTCAGGTATATTGATATAGGTAACCCGCTAGGCAGGTTTATAGATACAGCTCCCACAGGCGGGTATATAGTAGGTTACAGCTCCCCTCAGGCAGGTATTATGATAGGTACAGCTCCCATTCAGGCAGGTATATAGATAGTTCAGCTCCCTCAGGCAGGTATATAGATAGGTTACAGCTACCCTGAGGCAGGATATACGATAGGTACAGGCCTCCCCTGAGGCAGGAATATTGATAGTACAGGCTCCCATCAGGCAGGTACATAGATAGGTACAGCTCCCCTCTGGAGGGTATTTATAAGATAGGTACAGTCCTCCTCAGGGAGGGTATAAGATAGGTACTGCTCCTTCCTCACAGGAAGGGTATTTGTTTGTTAGGGCGCCATACAGGGCAGGGGTATATAGTTAATGTCCCACACAGGCAAGTATTATTGTAGTTAGGTTTCCATACAGGCAGGTATATAGTTAAAGCTCCTCGTAGGCAGGTATATAGTGAGGCTTCAACAGGCAGGTTATTTAGATTATTAGGGCTCCTCACAGGAGGGTATAAAGATAGTTAGGTGTAGTGTCCCAGGCAGGTATAGAGATGTTAGGTGTGTCCAGGGCAGGGTATATTAGATAGTTAGGTGTGTGTCCCCAGGAAAGGTATATAGATAGTTAGGTGTGTCCCAGGCAGGTATATAGATAGGCTATGGTGTGGTTCCCAGGAAGGTATATAGCATAGTTAGTGTCGTCCCAGGCAGGTATACTAGTTAGGTGTGCCCCAGGTAGGGTATAATCGTTAGGTTGTGTGTTCCCAGGCAGGATATATAGTTAGGTGTGTCCCAGGCTGGTTTAGAGATAGCTAAGTGTGTGTCCCCAGGCAGGTATAGAGATAGTTAGTGTGTCCCATGCAGGTAATATAGATAGTTAGGTGTCCCCAGGCAGGGTTATATAGATAGTTAGGTGTCCCCAGGCAAGGTATATAGTTTAGGTGTGTTTCCCTGGCAGGTTATAGAGATAGCTAGTGTGCTGTCCCCAGGAAGGTATAGAGATAGTTAGGTGTGTACCCAGGCAGGTATGAGATAGTTTAGGTGTGTCCCCAGGGCAGGTAAATATAGTTAGTGTGTCACAGCTGGGTATTGAGATAGTTAGGTGTGTCCCCTGGGCAGGTATAAGTTAGGTGTGTCCCCAGCAGGTATGACGATAGTTAGGTGTGTCCCAGGCAGGTATAGAGTTAGTTAGGTGTGTCCCCAGGAAGGAATTTAGATAGTTATGGGGTGTGTCCCCAGGCAGGTATTATAGTTGTTGTGTCTCCTGGCAGGTATTCATAGATAGTTAGGTGGTGTCACCAGGCACGGTTTTAGAGCTAGTTAGGTGTGTCCCCAGGCAGGATATATAGATAAGCTAGGTGTGTCCCAGGCTGGTGATATAGTTTGGTGTGTCCCCTGGCAGGTATATCGATAGGTTTTTGTGCCCCACGCAGGTATATAGATAGTTAGGTGTGTCCCCGGCAGGTACAGTAGTTAGCTAGGTGTGTTCCAAGGCAGGGTATATTGAATAGTTAGGTGTGTCCAGGCCGACAGGTATATAGTTAGGTGTTTCCCCAGGCAGGTATTGAGATAGCTAGATGTGTCTCCCAGGCATGTATAAGATGTTAAGGTGTGTCCCCATGGCAGTGTATATAGATAGTTAGGTGTGTCCCCAGGCGGTATATAGATAGGTGTGTGTCCCCAGGCGGTATCTATAGATAACTAGGTGTGTCCCAAAGGCAGGTATAGGAGATAGTTAGTTGTGTCCCCATGGCAGGTAAGAGATAGTTAGTGTGTCCCCAGGAAGGTATATAGATAGGTGTTGTGTCCCAGGCAGGTATAGAGGATAGTTAGGTGTGTCCCCAGGCAGGTATTCAGATTGTAGGTGTTTCCCAGGCAGGGTCTATAGATTATTTAGGTGTAGTCCCAGACAGGTTATATAGTTAGGTGTGTCCCCAGGAAGGTACTAGGAGATAGCTAGGGGTGTTCAAAGGAAGGTATAGAGATAGTTAGAATAGTCCACAGACAGGTATAGAGATAGTTAGGTTTTTGGGGTGTCCCCAGGCAGGTATTGAGATAGTTTGGTGGGTCCCCAGGCAGGTATAGAGATAGCATAGGTGTGTCCCCAGGCATGTTATAGAGTTAGTTTGGTGTGTCCCAGGCAGGCTCTATAGATAGTTCAGGTGTGTCCTCAGGAGTATATAGATAGGTGTGTCCCAGGAAGGTATATAGATAAACTAGGTGTGTCAACAGGCTCTGGTATAGAGATAGTAGTTGTGTTTCCCCACAGGAAGTTAAGAGATAGATTAGGTGTGTCACCAGGCCAGGTATATAGTTAGGTTGTGGGTGTCCCCAGGCAGGTATAGTGTTAGTAGGTGTGTCCTCAGGCAAGTATAGAGATTGTTAGGTGTGTCCCCAGGCTTGGTATATTGATAGTTGTGCCCCAGGCAGGTATATAGTTAGTGAGTCCCAGCCAGGTATAGAGATAGTCAGGGTGTGTACCCAGGCAGGTATATATAGAGATAGCTAGGTGTGTCACCAGGCAGGTATAGAGATAGCTCGGTTGTGTCCCCAGGGCAGGTATTATAGTGATAGTTAGTGTGTGTACCCAGGCATGGTATATAGATAGCTAGGTGTGTCCCCAGGCAGGTTTAAGTCATTGTTAGGTGTGTCCAGGCAAGGGTATATAGTTAGGTGTGTCCCAGGCAGGTATAGTGATGTTTGGTGTGTACCCAGGCAGGTATTAGAGATAGTAGTGTGTCCCCAGGCAGGAATATAGATTGTTAGGTGTGTCCACAGGCAGGTATATATGTTAGTTTGTGTCCCAGGCAGGTATAGAGATAGTTAGGTGTGTTCCCCAGGCAGGTATAGAGATAGTTATGTGTGTCCCCAGGCATGGTAGTATTGATAGCTAGGTGTGTCACAGGCAGATATATTGTTTGGTGTGTCACCAGAGCAGGTATAGAGATAAGGTGTGTCCCCAGGCAGGGTATATGTTAGTTAGGTGTTGTTCACCAGCAGGTATATAGATAGATAGGTGTGTACCAAGGCAGGTATATAGATAGTTAGGTGTGTCCCTCAGGCAGGATATAGTTAGGTGTGTCCCCAGGCAGGTATAGAGATAGCTAGATGTGTCCCCAGGCATGTATAGAGATAGTTAGGTGTGTCCCCAGGCAGGTATATAGATAGTTAGGTCTGTCCACAGGGCAGGTATATAATAGGTGTGTTCCCCAGGCAGGTATATAGATAAAACTAGGGTGTGTCACCCACAGGCAGGTATTGAGATATTAGTATAGGTGTGTCCCTCAGCAGGTAAAGAGAAAGATAGGTTTGTCCCACAGTCAGGTATATTGATAGGTGTGTCCCCCAGCAGGTATAGAAGATAGTTGGATGTGTCCCCTGGGGTATCATATAGATAGCTAGGTGTTTCCCCAGGCAGGTCTATAGACTTTTTAGGATGTGTTCCCCAGGCAGGTATATTGGTTAGTGTGTCCCCAGGCAGGCTTATAAAGATTGCTAGGTTTGTGTGTTTCCCAGGAAGGTATATTAGAGATAGTTAGATGTGTCCCCAGGCAGGTTTAGAGATAGTTTAGGTGTGTTCCCCCAGGGAGGTATAGAGTTAGTTAGGTGGTGTTCCCCAGGCATGTATTATAGTTAGGTGTGTTCCCCAGGCAAGGTATATAGTTAGGGTGTGTTCCCAGGAGGTATAGAGATGCCTAGGTGTGTCCCCAGGCATGTATAGAATATAGTTAGGTGTGTCCCCAGGCAGGTATATAGATAGTTAGGTGTGTCTCCCAGGCTGGTTTATAGTTTGGTGGTCACCAGGAGGTATATAGATAACTAGGTGTGGGCCACAGGAGGTTATAGAGATAGTTAGTTGTGTCCCCAGGGCAGGTAAGAGATAGTTAGGTGTGTCCCCCAGGCAGGTATATAGTTAGGTGTGTACCAGGCAGGTTGTAGAGATAGTTAGGTGTGTCCCCAGGAAGGTAATAGATAGTAGGTGTGTCTCCAGGCAGATATATGTTAGGTGTGTTCCCAGCAGGTATTGAAGATAGGTAGCGTGACTTGTGTCCCCAGGCAGGTATTAGAGATAGTTAGGTGTGTCCCCAGGAAGGAATAGAGATATTAGGAGTGTCCCCAGGAGGTGGTATATTAGTTAGGTGTGTTCCCAGGCAGGTGGTATATAGAATAACCTAGGTGTGTCCGCAGGCAGGTATAGAGATAGTTAGGATGTGTCCCAGGCGAGTATAGAGATAGTTAGGTGATGTCCCCAGGCAGGTATAGAAGGGGGGGGGATAGCTTGGTTTTGTCCACCAGGCAGTATATAGATAGCTAGGTGTTGCCCCCAGGCAGCAGGTATTAGAGATAGTTACGTGTGTCCCAGGACAGGTATAGAGATAGCTAGGTGTGTCCCCAGGCAGGTATCTAGATAGTTAGGTTGTACCCAGGCAGATATTGTAGATAGCTAGGTGTGTCCCCAGGCAGGTTTTAGAGATAGTTAGGTGTGTCCCCAGGCAGGTACTTTAGATTAGTATGGTGTGTCCCCAGGCATGGGTATAGAGATAGTTAGGTTTGTCCCTCCAGGCAGGTATATAGTTAGAGTGTGTCCCCAGGGGCAGGTTTAGAGATAGTTAGGTGTGTCGCAGCAGTATAGAGATAGTTAGGTGTGTCCCAGGCAGGTATATAGTTAGGTGTGTCCCAGACAGGTATATAGTTAGGTGTGTCCCAGGCAGTTTTAAGAGATAGCTAGGTGTGTCCCTCCAGGCATGTATAGAGATAGTGAGGTGTGTCCCCAGCAGGGTATATAGTTAAGTTAGGTGTGTCCCCAGGCAGGTATTTAGTTAGGTGTGTCCCCAGGCAGGTATATAGAGATAGTTAGGTGTGTCCCCCTGGCAGGTATAGTGACTAGCTAGGTGTTGTCCCAGGGAGGTATATAGATAGTTATGGTGTGTCCCAGGCAGGGTATATAGTTAGGTGTGTCCCAGGCAGGATAGAGATAGTTAGGTGTGATCCCCCTGGAGGTATAGAGATATTAGGTGTTTGTCCCAGGCAGGTATATAGTATAGTGTGTTCCCAGGCAGGTATTGAGATAGCTTAGGTGTGTCCCCAGCAGGATAGAGATAGTTAGGTGTGTCCCCAGGCAGGTATAGAAGTTAGTTAGGTGTGGTCCCCAGGCAGGTATATATATAGCTTGGTGTGTCCACAGGCAAGGCATAGAGATTGTTAGGTGTGTCACCGGCAGGTATATAGTTAGGTGTGTGTCACCTGGCAGGTATATACATAGGTGTGTCCCCAGGCAGGTATATAGATAGTTGGGTGTTCCCCAGGCAGGTTTAGAGGTATAGTAGGTGTGTCCCCGGGAGTTTTATAGATAGCTAGGTGTGTCCCCAGGCAGATATTTAGTTAGGTGGAGTCCCAAGGAGGTATATAGTTAGGTGTGTTCCCAGGCAGGTATATAGTTAACTTAGGGTGTGTTCCCAAAAGCAGTTATAGAGATAGTTAGGTGTGTCCCAGGCAGGTATAGAGATAGTTAGGTGTGTACCAGGCGGTATAAGAGATGATATGTGGTGGTGTCTCCCAGGCAGGTATATAGATAGCTAGGTGTGTCACCCAGGCAGGTAATATAGATGTTAGGTGTGTCCCCAGGCAGGTATATAGATATCTAGGTGGGTTCCCAGGCAGGTATAGAGATAGTTAGCGTTTGTTGTCCAGGAAGGTATTATAGTTAGGTGTGTCCCCAGGCAGTGTATTTAGTTTCGGTGTGTCACGGCAGGTTAGGTATAGAGATAGTTAGGTGTGTCCCCAGGCCAGGTATATAGATAGCTAGGTGTTGTTCCCCCTGGCAGGGATATAGAAGTTAGGTGTGTCCCCAGGCAGGTATTGAGATGCTAGGTGTGTCCCCGGCAGGTATAGAGATAGTTAGGTGTGTCCCCACAGGCACAAGGTATATTGTCAGGTGTGTTCACAGGAAGGGCATATAGGACTAGCTAGGTGTGTCCCCAGGCAGGTATATAGTTTTCATGGCCAAAATTAAAAAATAACAAACCACTTTTTTAATACTCACCCTGGATTACCCCTCCTTCCCGGACCGAGCCGCGCTCATCTTCTATCTGAGGAGTTTCCCGGGTGGTGCTGATGACCTCATGCCGCCAGCGCCGGGGACGATCCTCCGTCGCTCCTGGGCCCGCACAGAGTTATGACTCTGTGTTGCGCCGATGGAGAGGCCAGCGGCACGGTAGCGGAGTTCATAGCTCGTCGCTGCCTAATACAACCAGCAATAGTAGCGCTGATGGCCCGCGGCTGCCCTCTCAGCAATCCGGCCGACGGCTGGCTCTAGTCAGTGGCTACTTTAGAAGACTGGGCATCGTAAGCGCGGGCCGCATCCAACGAGCTGGAGTGCTGGATGCGGCCCGTGGGCCGTACTTTGCCCAGGTCTGGTATAGATCTAATGGCAGTCACCCAACACTTAAATGTATGTGATCTTTAGAGCTTACCTGGGAAAGTGACAGTGCTATTGCCTAGAGAGGTAAGTAACCATAATATCCCACATATGTAACAATAACCTCTCCACTGCTCTCCACCACTGATCTTTGCAGTAACCCTTTTACAGTCCTAGACCACCCGGGATTGTTACATTAACCCCTCTACTGCACTAGACCATCTGGGATCCTTACACTAACCCTTAGACTAACCCTTTAGTTCCCCTCATCACCTGAGAGCCAAACATTAACCTGTTTACTGCCTTAGACAACCAGGAATGCTAAAATTATCCTCTGCACTGCCCTAGACCACCAGGCATACAGCATTAACCCATTCCCTGCTCTCCACTAGGAATCCATACATTCACCCCTTCAGTGCCCTCTACCATTAGCTGTGCAGGTGCAGCATTAATCATTTGTCTGCTATTCACCAGGCAGCCATCATTGACCCCCTCATACCTAACAAGCATAGTATCTTTTAAACTATGTTTGGGCTGCATTTTATTGCAGTATACGCTCTATTTGCTAGGCACAAAAACATGGTTTAGTACATGACTCATACATAAAACCTAAAATAGAATAAACATAGTCCAAAAATAAATTCTATGCTTTTTTTCTTACAAACACTGAACAGTGCCCAGACAGCTGTGAAGAGCCTCGCTCCAAACCATGCCCCAGAAGAACCCCAAAGCACACCACATTTTTATTTATCCATTTTTGGGTGGATAAGGTGACAGCCGTAGTGTTGGAGTCAATTTAACAATATATGACTGCTGAAGTTAGTGATAGGCTGCAGTGGGCATCTGCCACCTAGCTGGACCAGAAGTGAACAAACACCACTGGAAATGGTAAGTCGTTTTTTTGTCAATTAATACAATTGGGGCCTAATTTTACAATTAATGACCATGGTGTTCGAAACAAGTCAGCTTGTGACTAACGCACCATACAAGTTTTAGTGCAATGTATTTATGCAATGTATCATGCAAGATTTTTAAGGGTAACCATAAAGATGTCTACTTTTTATTGAAAATATCCCTGGATTGGAAGCTGGTGTCTCCCTGTGATTTGACTTCCTTTCTCAAGCTTGTCTCCACATTCCTGCCTGTATCCAACCTTTATCCATGCACCAGGCTGCCAAACTATGCCCATACCCAGGGGCGTAACTCGCGAAGCCAGGGCCCCATAGCAAACTTTTGGATGGGCCCCCCCCCCCCTCTCCCTGACCACGACCATGTACCAGGACATGCTGTTAGATAATGTAGATAATACAAGGGGCAAATACCTCACCATACATCTCACCATCATACTGCTACCAATCAAATCCCACTATACTAAGACCACCATTACCAATAACGCTATTACATAAGGACCTGATTATACCCCCAGAACACGACCACAAATTACCACCACATAGTGACTGAATAATAACCCTACACTATTACTGATCAGTACACAAAGACCAATACTGTCTTCTATATATATAATAATATAGTTACCATAAAGTGGTATATACCAGTGTACACGGCTCTGCAGACTGTTATAACCACCTACAGTGACCATGTGTGGTGCACGTGTACAAGGTCTGCGACTGTATTTCCCCCTCAGTGACCATTAATGGTAGCACCAATGTACACAGGCTCTGCAGATGTTTTTTCCCCCATACGTGCATATAGTGGTAGACAGCGTGTAACCGGGCTCTGCAGACTTTTTAAAACCACCAACAGTGACCTTATAGGGTAGACAGCGTGTCACAGCCTGTGCAGACTATAAGTGATTACATGCAGTTACTCTTGTGGACCAAGGTGACTTTTTCTCTGACAGCGTTGACTTTCTCTTTTGTTCTGCATCCGGCCCAGTCCGCCATCTTTATGACTCTCCGACCACTTGTCCCTGCAGATTTGCAAAAATCTTAAAATCCTGATTTTTCCCAGCCCCTGCCCCCCTGGCTATATGGGGTCCTTTAGGCAGGCAGGGTTTTGAGGGGATATATGGGGCCCCAAATGGGAAGGTTTAGGTACCCAATAGAGTGCCCATATAGGCGGGGAGGGTTTAGGTGCTGGGAGCCTACAGGTAGCAGGGGTTAGGGGGTAAGGGCCATATGGGGAGGGTTTAGGTAGCAAAAGGGGGGCCCCTAAAGTGGGCCGGCAGGCTTTGGGGTATACGGGGAGGCTTGGGGGGGTATACGGCAGGGCATTGGGTGTAGAGGCAGGCTTTGGGGGGGTGTCAGGCAGGTTTGGGGGGGCTGTATAGGCAGGAGGCATATAGGGGGCTGTTAGGCGGAGGCATATAGGGGTTATAGGCAGGCAGGCAATGGGGGGTGTCAGGCAGGCGGCATAGGGGGGTTATAGTATAATGTTGTACCGGTTAGCCAAGAAAGTGGTGAAGGTGAAGAAATCAGGCGATACCTTTTGAGGCTAATGAGTTATTTGATGGGGGAGCTTTCGAGAGAATAGCTCCCTTCTTGAAAAAGGGGAGTAGTTCTCTCGAAAGCTACCATCAAATATACTCGTTAGCCTCTAAAAGGATGCCCGTTTCTTCACTCTTTCTATATGGGGGTTATAGGCAGGATATGGGGGGCTATAGGGAGGCATATGGGGGGCTATAGGCGGGATATGGGGGGGTATAGGCAGGAATTTGGGGGGTATGGGGGCTATGGGGGCTATAGGTAGGCTTGGGGGTATAGGCAGGATAGGGGGCTATAGGCAGGCTATGGGGAGTATAGGCAGGCAGTTGGGGGCGATAGGCAGGCATATGGGGGGGATGGAGGGTATGGGGGGCAATAGGCAGGCATATGGGGGGGGGTATAGGAGGATATGGGGGGTTAGGCAGGGGTATGGGGGCTATAGGGGCATATGGAGGGTATAGGCAGGTAAAGGGGTAGATAAAATAAGAAACCTTTCTCACCCGGTCCCCGCTCCCCCGATGCCCCCGTCGCTGTCTGCTGCTTTTCCCGCAGTCTGCGCTCAGGCATGGGCGCGGTGGTGTGACGTCACGCGCGCGCCCACGTGCCCCAAAAGGGGGCCGGCAGGGGGAAGTAACAGAGCGGAAACAAACAGCGCTCCGTCCTGTACTACGAGCAGCGCGTCTCTGAACGCTCGGGCCGGGGGGCCCGGGCGTTCGAAGGGGGTATGCGCTGGGCCCCGCAGCTCCCCCCCCCGACGAATAATGTTAAGTTTTATGCCGGCGGGCCCGGAGCGGCATTACCCGGGGGGACCCCGGCCCAAAATAGCAGCTGCCCCGGGGCCCTCCTAAACGCAGGGGCCCCGTAGAATGACCCGTGCTACCCGGTGTTAGCCCCCGCCCCTACCGCTTTTTATTGGATGTGTCCAGCCTGTGTCCATGGTTTGGCTTTTGTCTGCATTAGGTAGATTCACACAGCGTTTTATGGATACATTAAACTTATGAATTTGGTAAGTTCAGAACAGTATCCACACGCATAGTTTGACGTATTCATTGAATGCAGTGGTGAATATTATAGTCAAAAGTGAAAAATTTTTTTCCGTTCACATCGCCCGCTTTAGCATAGTTTTTATGATGCACACAAAAGCGTGATCTACCACAAAAAACGCATACGTTTGCATGTGATTATTTTTAACATTGAAGTCTATGACTGACGTATGCAAACATAAATGTATACATTTGCATAAGTCTAAGACATGTTTTTTTTTAAAAAAAAATTACATCATGTGATTTTAATGAGAAAGGATAAAATGTTTAAAAAAGGGAATTTTTAAGTACATAAAAAATGCCCCAACCTGCCCAAAAGTTTCGTTTTAATAAGGTGAGATAATGAATTGATACGTCTGTGTCGTTTTTTGGTCTACGTTCCTCTCCCAAAGTACTTAGATTACGTAGAAAAACGCCTGTGAACGCCCCTTTTTGTGCTTGTCCCGGGTTTGTACTTGGGTTTCCCGGTCCTGTCTGTTCTTGGGGTCCAGATTTTTTCACACCTATGAATTGAATTTCTGCTGTGTCCATGCTGTCATCTGGAGACTAAGCTGCTGCTTTCCTGCAGTGCAGCCAAGATTCTTTTGCATGATTTACAGGTGAAAAACAATGGGACCTGTAGAGTGCTTTCACACAGAGCAGTTTTGGTGCAGTTTTAACTGCGCTCCAATTAAATTGCCTTTTACCTGCAAGCTTCTTTCAGTTATCTAAAGTGTTTGGAAAGTGATGGATTAATTAGTGAGTTTGTAATCCACAAGACTTTAAACACAGTCATTGAAATTTTTACTTGAAAAAAACCTTTCCAAACAATTCAGAAAATGAAAGAAAAATTTCTGTAATAAAGGCAGTTTAATTGGAGCGCAGTTAAAACGGCACCAAAACTGCGCTGTGTGAAAGCACCTTTAGACTCTGCATCTCATTCTAGTTAGCGCAAACTAGTTGCAGCTTCCAGAATCCACACTAGTTAGAAAAAAATACTGTTTGCTTCACATTGAGATTGATATCTGCTCATTCTCTTTGGTTACCTTTAAAAATAAAGTAACTTTAAGCTACATCTACACGGCAACTGTAAAATGCCATTGAACATCTGACAGTATTTTAAATCGCTATGTCACGGTTGGTTGACGGGGATTTGTGCCACAGTCAGGTTTCAGATTTCGTCCTGCCCAGTACTAGAATCCTCTGTAATATGGTGTATTATAGAACATATCAATAAATGGTGGTTAGAAATTGAAAATAGATAATCCTTTACTGGTAGACCACAGCTCGGATTTTCTATTGCGGACTATGGCTACTGGTTACAGTCAGATTTTTGTGGTTTCTAAATACTGAATCCGCTTAAAAATCCGATAAAAAAAACACTTACACTGGACCTTCACATTCTCCAGATATCAACCCAATTCAACATCTGTGGGATGTACTGGAAAAAAACATGTGATCCATAGAGATCTCACCTCGTAATTACAAGACTTGAAGAAATTGCTAACATTTTAGTGTTGTGAAGTTTGGTAGAGTCCATATGTATACAGGTCAAAGCTGTTTTATAGGCAGGAGAGGAATGTACACAATATACTCCGTGTCATGATATGAGGTAGTAAAATAAGTCAATGGCTTCATTCTAAAGAACAGTTACACATAAAATCCAGTAGAGGTCCTCCAAGCATAAGAAAAGATGATCAAACTAATCGGTAACCTTTTTGATTGAACCATTTTTAAAACGGTTTTGGCCAATAATTATGCACATTTAGCATAAGTTGCTGCAGTTTTCAGGTAAAGCAAATGAAAATTTTTAATTTCGAACCCCTTTTTAAAGCCTATCAATTTCAGAATATTGTGTGTATTTTTTTAACACCCCAAACTGCTTTGACAGGGGCCCCCAGGAGATTTGGAAAGGTAAACCTATTTAGATTAAATGATTTATGTCCTCTGGAGTACCTCATTATTATATTTTTTTTTCACAATGCAATACAATTGCCCAACAATATTACAACAATACAATAAAAGTAGTGAGACAGACTGATAAATTGCCTGTTTGAAGTCTTCTAGGTTTTGAGCATCTCAAACTTTGGGTGTCATCTATGAATTCTTATGCAGCATTTTTGAAACTTGGCACCGGTGCACCAGTTCTAAATAGATATAGAAGAGTGTATAATACGACAGTATGAATGAAAAAGGACGGGGGGCAAGGAACGGGAGGGCCCCCCGCAAACCCGGGGGGGCGCTCGGGGGGGTAGCAGGGGGGTGTAGTCAGGTACAGGGGAAGGCTTATAAAGTCTTCCCACGTACGCAGGGAGCAGACGCGCCCAGACAGTTAATAAGTGCAGTCCTGCACCCCCTGCTATAAATTTCCACGTGAGGGGCTGCTTGGGGGGAGTTTGGGGTCGCGGGAGGATTTGGGGCTGGGACTGGTGAGGCCGGTTACGAGGCAAATGAGAGGCACTGCCGCCACTCAGGAACCTGGGAGAGGAGCATGCAGGAAAAGGCCACTAAAGCGCCTGAGCCCTGACTTGGTTCCTACGGCCCGGCGGCGCATAAGGAGCCCCTGCTGGGAGGAATGTGGGTAGGCGCACGAGCCCGGCGGAGGCCAGCAGGTATATGGGGGGCCTGCTGTCCCTCCTGTCTCATCTACGCCTTCCCATGTGGCAGGCCATCTGGGTGATGGTCCAACTATGGGGCCTGCCAGACGTCGAGGAAGAGATCGATCAGGGGCTGGGAGCCCCGCATGTCACGACGATGTGGGGGATGGAGCTGACGGGCGCCGCAGTGCCGGCCCTGATAATTTGGTGGTGTACATCTCCCCAGGCAGCGGGAGACCGCAGCATGTCATGAAGGAGGTGAGCCTCCTTCACTTCTAGTTACAGCCAGCGGCTGGCCAGCGTGGACCACGAACACAGAGATCGTCCGCAGGGATCCGGAGTTGCGGCTGGCGGGGTCACAGCACCCGTGCAGCTGGGTGAATATACTTCTATGTCCTTTCCGTTTCCCCCTATCTTATTGTTGCAGGGCGCAGCACTTAGTCAGTCTCCAGAGTTGCAGGGCCAGTTGAGTCTGGCAGGAGGGGGGGCGAGTTGAGCGGCTTGTGTGGGTTGATAGGGGGCTTGCAGGAGTTTCTGGCTAGGTGGAGTTCCATGGATAACGCATTGCAGACCCCATAAGCCACCTGGAGTCATAATTTGTCGGCGGTGTCGGGTTCGGTTAGTGCAGCTCCTTCGGATGGGGGGGTGGTTGCAGTGCGGTATACCACCGTGTCGGTACAGACGGATAAGGAGGTGCAAGGCGATGGAGTACGATTGGATGATAAAGCTAAGGGGGAGATTTATGTCTGTTTTGAGGCACTTTGGACGCTCATTTGAAAAAGGGAGTTAAGGAAAAGATTTGTAAGGACGAATATGTCGAAATTTTTTCGCTTCTTCCGCTTGAGAAGTTTAACTTTAGTAAGGGAATGACAGCAAGAAGGAAGAGGAAGAAAAGCGTAGGTAGCAGTTGATATCTCAAACATTGGAAATTGGCAACAGGCGTTTGCCATTTTGGCTATTGTGGTGGGGGAAAAGGTGGATGCGATAAGTGAGGTGCAGAGTGTTTATGGGGGCCAGGCTTGACTCTGCTATGACGAGCAATTTAGGCAGCGGCAGGCGGTGCAGCGATCGATCAGGTGGAATCACAAGGACATTAGTCTTTGGCTTATGGTCATGGCTCCTTCGCATTATGGGCAGTCCTTTTAGGGAGGGACGACAGCGATGGCCACCGTGGAGGAGCTGGTGGTGGTTCCTCCTTTTCTGGTGGGGACAAACAAGGTCAGGTTTATGTTAGCAGTTCAACGATGGCCAATGCAAATTTGGAGCTGGTTGTCGGTTTAAACAACTTTGCAATGTCGGGTCCCATAGTTTTTCCAAGTGTATCAGAAAAGGGAGGGGTAAGGGGCCAATACCCAAAGGGGTGACGCTGGTGAGGCTGGAAAAAGGATGCTGGAGTTACTCACCAGGTATTCGGATAGGGCAGGGGCGGAGCTTCTTGCGAATGGGTTCCGGGACCGTTTTCATATTCCGGCCCCGACCTATGAGGTCCAATTTTCCCAGAAGATTTTGCGGTCCACTCTGCAATATCGGCAGGTGGTCTCTAGCAAATTGGAGTGGGAGGTGTTAATTGGTAGGATGTCTGGTCCGTTTGTGTTGCCTCCTTTTCGGGCTTTGGTTGTTTCCCTCCTGGGAGTGGTGCCCAAGAAAGAGCCGAATAAATTTTGGTTAATTTATCATCTGTCATTCCCGCGGGGTTTGTCTGTTAATGACGGGATTAATCCGGAGTTATGTTCGATTGTGTACACGTCATTGCCGCGGTACATTTGGGTTCGCAGTAGTAGGAGGGGGGGGGGCGTTGCTGACAAAGACGGACATTGCGGCCTTCCACCTTTGGACAGTTTCAGGTTGTTAGGTTGTTACTGGGAAGAGGGGTACTTTGTGGATCGCGACTGCAGCGGTGACTTCCCCTCATCATTTCATTAGGCTACCTGGGAAATGGAAGGATGACTTGAAAGTTTGGGAAGAATTTTTAGAACAGTACAATGGTCGCTTTCTCCTTATTGAGGAGTTGGTGTCCAATCTTGAGGTTAATATTTTTATGGATGCGGCTGGCAGTTCCGGCTTTGGGGTTTATTCACAAGGAGAGTGGTGTGTGGATAGATGGCCGAGTAGTGGGTTGAAGCGGGTTTGATTTGGAACTTAGCATTACTGGAACTGTTCCCCCATTGTAATGGCCCTGGAGATATGGCCATGGGCATTGTGTTGTTTTTTGGGACATGAGTCAGTTTTGGGGTGGTCGGTGTCACTAGTCAATCAGTTCATGTCTTCCTTAGCATTTGGTTTTAAATTGCGTAACTACGCGGACTACGCGTATTGCACTGAGTCCTTCCTGGTCCGGCAGGCTTTGAAGGGTTTTCGGAAGGGGAAATGTATCAGGGATGGTAGGAGTAGTGGATTTTCGGCTGTTGGAACGGTTGAGTGGAGTATTGTCGCAGGTTTGTTCTGATGTGAGGGAGAATCTGCTGTTTCAGCTTGCTTTTTCATGGGCCTTTCTTGGGGCTCTTCAGATTGGTGAATTGGTCTCCCCGAGTAAGTCACAGGGGTCTTCAGTGGGAGGATGTTTTGGATATGGGGGATCGGATGCAGTTTCGGATTCAGAGATCTAAAACTGATGCTTTAGCAAGGGGGTGGTTGGTGTTGTTGGCCGCGGTCAGAGTTCGGTTATGTACCCTTTGTGATGTTTTCGGGACTTCAGTATATGGGCTCCGGATCGGTCCGGCCCGTTGCTTTGGCACTCGGGTGGGGAATTTTTATCTATGCTTCAGTTTACAGAGGTTTTTCGGCATTGTTTAGAGTTGCCGGGTTTGGATGTTGCAAGTTATGCCCCGCATTCCTTCAGGATTGACATGGCGATGGAGGCTGCGAGTTTATGTTTGCTGCCAGACGTGGTTAAGAGGATTGGGACGTGGGAGTCAGAGCTTTTCCAACTGTACATTAGGCCGCATCTGTTTGCTGTTTAATTCTCATCTGTCCCCCCCCCTCCTTTTTTCTTCATTCAGTCTATCTTCCTACTCCTCGTTACCCTAGTCTACAGTTGCACTGTTTAAGAGTTAGTCGGTAATAATAAATCTGCCCAGGGGCGTAGCTATAGGGAGTACAGAGTTAGCAGTTGCTACGGGGCCCTGGAGTCTGAGAGGGCACAAAGGGGCCTCTACAACATAGGAAAACACCAGTATTATAAGTGATATAGGGTTAGGTGGGAACCCTGCGATAGATCTTGCACTTGGGCCCAGAAGCTGTATGTTACGCTTCTGAATCTGCCCTAATGTTGTTATATTCGTAGCATAATTAGGACAATGGTACTTCAACATACAGTATTAATTGGTTCCAGTACAATTACTGCATATTGAAAATATAAGCCTCTGTCCACACAAAAAAC
>JAODAL010060603.1:0-20804 GCA_025379985.1 Phyllomedusa bahiana | reverse complement strand
GCCCATCACCCCATTTCTGCGGAAATTACCCCCATAAACATCTTAGACTAAAATTATTTTATGCAGCCCCCTTTCCCTTTTTCCCTTTTTTAAATTTAAAAACCTAAAAATCCATTGCCCCCAAAATTTGTAATAAAGCCTCCCTTGTTCCCCAAACCGTTAAAGTATCCCTTTTGGCACCCTTGGGTGCCCCCAAGTTAAATTTTTTTATTTTGGGGCCCTCATGAAAGGTAGGTAGATAAGTCCCCAATGTAAGGGGTTATTTTTTCACCCTTCCCCCCCTTTAGGTAGACAAGAGGAAACCCCCCTTTTTTTAGGTAGGTAGAACCCAATTATACATTATGGGCGGCGTGATAAAAGGGGGCTGTCCCAATATCGGGCATTTTTTCCGGGCCCTGATATTAGGCCCAGCCCCCGTTCATACATGTTTAAAATGCCCCGGGACGCCTTTAACAGGTGCATTAAATAACCCGCGGCGGGAACGTGGAAAAGGGTATACCGGCCAGAAATTTTTGGAAAAAATTTTGCTAAATGCGACTGTTTTAAATGCCCCCACTGTAGGGGCAGGTTAATAAATCAGGCGCATTCTAGACTAATATTATGCACATGAAATTTGGCGTTAACACGCCAAATTTCATACATGTTGCCTTATGTATGAAGGTATGTATATAAGCCACGCCCAATATGTAGATAGGTATATAGACCCACTCAGAGGGGGGCAGGAATTTTGGCCGCTCAAATTAACTAAATAGGAAGGTAGAAGTGACAAAGATAGTGTAATGATAATCTAGTACCACCATCACACCACCTGCATCCACAAGGAAGGAAAGCAGAACATGGGAGAAAAAGGTTCGGAATCGGGGGCCCCCAACGGGGGGGAAAAAATAGTCCACTGTGGCCTAGCAAAGGGCCGGGGGAAAAGGGCCTGGGACCTGTTTTTTTCCCTTAGGAATATCCCTTTGGTTGGGAAATTTTAAATTTTGTCCTGGCCCGGGCCCTTAAAGGGTTTTAATGGGGGGCCCGGGCGGGACGGGTTTGGAAAGAACTCTTTACCCGGGGTTTGCGGGTTTTGCTATTAAACACAGAAACCAAATTTGGTTTGTAGCCGGGATTGGGGAAAAACAAAGATGGGGGCTAAAAAAACCATTTAGTTTTTAAATGTAAATACAACCAGGGCATTAAGTCATTAGGAAGGGATACCCACCCCTTTAAACCCCCCTTACAAGGATAAACCCGCGATGTGGAAATAATTAAAACAGAAAGATACAGTTTCCCCCAAATTTTTAAATTTCTATTAAACCCTGCCAAAAGCAGGGGTTTGAAATTAGAAATTTTTTGAAGTTTTTTTTTCCAATTTTTTAAAAAGGGGAAAAGGAAACGCGGAGGGGAAGCAAGTAGTATCAGACTAAGTGTTACCCTTGCCCCTTATTTTAATGCTTTGACAAATAGACACAGTTTTCAATTTGCCTCCATCATTTTTTTGCTGAAATTTGCCGATTCTATAAATGAAATGAACAAAATTGACCAAACGTTCCCGCTTTTTTGGCTCCTAAAAACACTTTTTTTGTGTCCCCAAAATTTTGGGGCGAAACTGCCAAACAAAGTTTGGCGCATAACAGTTTTCTTTCATACTGCGTATTTTAACACTTTTCTATATCAGTTAGAACTTTTGGTCGGAAACCAAAATTTACAAAAACCATACATGTTGCCCTTGTTTGGTTACTTTCCCTTTTGGGTTTTATTTTCTGAATTTTTTGGTTTCCCTGCTAAATTTTTTTGTGCCCAACTTTTAGGAAAATTTGGATTTCAAAATCGAGAAAAACCTTTTAAAAAGATTTCTTTCCCAAAGATTTCTTACCACTGTATAACTGGTGACTTTTTTAAGGTATTATTGACCATATAATAATAAACAGTAACTGTTCAAAAGTTTTTCCCAAAAGGGCCCTTTCATTTTCCCAGAAATGATTTCTTTTTTTACTTAAAAAATGCAAAATTTTATGTAAATCCCACCTAAAAAAATTCGGGATCTACTTGAATTCAAATTTTCACCTTTTTCAAACTTTCTTTACCATCATCAAAATTTCATAAAGTAAAAAAAAACCCTTTTAGAAGTAAATCTCAATTTGCAATTCTATCTTTTTTTCAGGGGCCGTTTTTTTTAAGCAAATAAAACCCCTTTTGATTTAATTACATTCTCTTGAAAAAGTATACCCTAACGAAAGGATTTATAATTTTGCGGCAAATTTATTTTTCTAGCATAAAAATAATGTAAAAAAAAAAAATTTTTTTTGCTTACTGAATTTTAGGTAAAGGGAAATATTATTTTAGCTAGGGTTTTTTTTTTAAATTTAATAAAATTTTAAGTAGTACATTATCTTTTTTTTTTAAATTTAAAAACTATTTATAAAAAAAAATCTTTGTTTCGGGAGGTAATAAAATAAAATGGTAAAAGGGCAAAAAGCATTTATAATGAACAAAGTTAAAAACCCCTTAGAGAGGGAAAAAGGGGAGAAAATGAACCAATGGGTTTCAAAAAAAAAGGTAAAAAAAGTATCAGAAGGGCACATGAAGAAATTAAAAAAAGGGGAAACTTTTTTGGGTATTTTATATTTTACTTATGCCACTTCAAGTTAAACCTTTGACAAGAAAAAATTCTAGTACACTGAAATTTCAAAACCCCAGTTCTCCTCCCCTCGCCATTTTTTTCCTTTTTTCCCCAGAAAATTTTATAAAGGGAAATTGTCTAAAACACTTCCCCTTTGTGGAAACTAAAAATGATTTTTTAAAGGGAAATGAGTATTAAAATATAGTTTGTATGGTAGTGGCAAGCTGCCCAAAGTAAATATGGCAAAACGGCAATCCCAGACATAGCAGCAAAAAGGGGGTTTGTTGTTTAAAAAATGATCAAAGAAACTAAAACCTAGATGACCCTAAAATTGATCAAAGCAACGAAATCATCTTGAAGGGGTCAAAAAAAGAAAACACCCCAAAAAAATTTTGTTTTTTGGGTATTGCAGCCTTTTTCTGTTTAACTATCATTATGGGCAAACCCCCAAGTTAAAAACCACCTGACTTACAAAAAACTCGTACTTCAAACTGAGGCTATTTTTTGGATTTTACAAATGAGCATTGTGCCAAAACTTCAAAATAAAAAGCCGAAAGCCCAGCCTTTAGCAAAAGAAAAAAATTTTTTTATTAACAACAAAAAAAGAAAAGGTATCAAATAAAGTAGAAAATACTTGCACTTCAACCCCATCTTTTCCGGGGTAAACCCGAAAATACCCATAAAAAGACCCTTCCCAAATTCACAAAGGCTTTAAGCAGGGCGCCCATCAGACTTGGGCGTTCCCCCGGGGGAGCAGGAAAAGGGGAAAGGCGGGGGGAAAAAGCAAAACCACGCGTTTTTTCCCGGGATGTCACTCCCCCTTTTTTTTCCCCCTTTGTTTTGCAAATGGGTTACAGATATTTTTGAAACGGGGGCCTGTTGTCAGCATTTTTAAAAACTGCCATATCTCACCCTTATAACTGTTAAATATTGAAAATTTTGGGCACCTGTGTGTCCCAATTTTTCGCAAATAGTGATTTTGAAACGATATTTGTTAAAAACTTTTAAATTGCTAGTCCTACGGGGCAGCCCGTAAATCTCGGGGCCCCTTAAAAAAAAACACAGTTGTTTTGGTTTTTTTTCCCCCAAAACCGAAACTAAACAATATTTGATAAAACAATTTTGTTTCCCTAATCCTATTTGACCTTTTTGGAAATTAGGGGAATTTTAAAGGGAATACCTGTTATTTTTTCTTTTGGGGCAGTACAGTTTCTCAACAAAGACTTTTAAAAACTCTTCTATCCCTTTTAAAATTTTTTTTATTTTTTCAAACAGGGACCCGAACTACGGGAAAAGCTAGCAAAGAGGGGTTTAGGACTTTGGAGGTAGGGGTACGAGAGAAGGTTTTCCCCAAATGCTGCGGCCCAAAAAGCAAGCCAGGACATCCATTTGCAGGACCGTAAAGGCCTGACCATCCGGGGTTTTTGTTCCCTGGGGAATCTCAGAAAAGAACAGCTTTCCCCAATCTTTTTTCCCAGTGGTAAACGCAACCTCATTTTTTGGGTTTTTTTCCCTCCTCGTCCTCCCCAGTCAGGGTCACGAATTCTTCATCACCCTCGCCCCAGCTTTCCTTTCCAACCTGAACCGAAGGCACCAAATGTAAATTTCGGTACCCACCACGTGGATAATTCATTTTCTGTTTGACCCCCTTTGATAAATAAAATCGGTGGGGTCAAAAGGGCATTTCAAAAAAATCAAGGGGCCAAAGGGATTTTTTGGGGCTGCTCCGATGCCCAATCACTGATGCCATCAGAGGGGGGAAAAAAGGAAAACGGGTAAATTCGGCAAAAAATCCCGACGGGGTCGGCAATGCCTTCAGTGCCTGTGTTTTTGTCCCCCCACGGCCTGTTTGTAAAAATGTCAGGACGGGGAACTCACCTGTGGTGATGATGATGATAAATTACTTTGCAGATCCAAGTGGTTCTTTTCACAAAAATTTTCTTCCAGCCTTCCATGGAGGAAGGAAACCCCTGGGGTAGGTCAGTAGGGGGGCGGCCTAAAAAGGGGAGAGGGCAGTTGCACAAGCCCGCAAATTTTATTCCCCACCCCTGTTTCCTGGGGGGACGGAAACCTCGCTTACCCACTGCGAAAAGGTCCAAACCCCTGAAACCCTTTGGGGCCTTTTTTCATCAACCTTTCAGATTCCCCAGCATGCATATGCCACATTTGCCATAAACGCATCAGTAGAGGGAAAACTTAAGTGCCAGGACGGGGATATTTAATTTTTCCGGGTTCAACTAAAATGGTGGTTCAAAGATTTACTTTTTTTCCCGCATTTTTTAATCTGGGGTCATGCGATTTTGGGGGGCCCTTTTTAGTGGAACGGGACAAGTGTAGTCAATGCCCCTTTCAACTAAAATACAGTTTCCCAAATAATTTTTCCTTTCCCCGGCACTTGGTAATCGGGGGTCATGGGGGTTTTTTGGGGTAATGCGGGCCGGCCCCGGGACGGGATAGTCAAGGGTTCCAGTTCAACAAAAATGGTGGTTAAAAAAGACAACTTTCCCCCAGGCATTTTTTATTCGGGGGGTTCTGTAAGGGCATCTTTGCGGGTTTTTTGGGGCATGCCGCTGTAAAAGAAAGCAAGGAAAAATTTCCCTTAAATTGACAAAAAGCTTATTCCCCACGCTTTAAGGAAATTTAAAAAAACACGGTTTTCTGGGGGTCCACCCTCCTTTGATCCCTTTTTTTCCCAAAAAACAAAAGTCAGCAATTTCCTCAACCCACTTGACAGTAGAATGCAGGGAAATTTTACACCGGGCCCCAAATAAAACCCAACCCGGAAAACATCTGTTGGGGCCCGCTTTAAATTCCAAAAGTCACGGGGAACAAAAAGCAGCAACCCTCCAGCATAGAAAAGAGAAGTGCCGTAAACCCAAAAGCCCGCATCAAAATTTGAAAAAAAAGTTTTTTGAAATAGTCAAAATTTTCCCATTGGGAAAATTTTTTTTTCTGGGAAAGGGGCCATAAGGTATTTCCCTTTGGGGGTTTTGGGGGCAGGCTACTTTTAAAAAGGAAAGCCATGGTGGGAATAGGGGATTTTCCTGGGGGGGGGGGGGCCCGAATCAAAAAAGGGCCCTGTTATATGTTAAAAATAGAAATAGAAAAAGGGGGGCGCCCCCTTTGAAATTTTGCTGCATGTTCCCCTGAAACGGGTTTAAAAAATGACTGAAAAGGCAGCCCTGGCTCCCCGCACCCTCTTTAACTAAGGCCCTGTCACTTAACCTCCATGGTTTCCCCGTTTTAAAAGTTCTAGCTCCCCCACATATGTTAAAGAGATTTGGTTCCCTGGTGCAAAAAAATGAAAGGGGTTTTCCGCCATTTTCCCCTGTTTCAATTTTTCCCCCACTGGTTTTCTTGTTTTTGTGAAAAGGTTCCCCGTTTGCCCGCTGGGACCTTTTTTACCCACTGTGGCTACCCGCCTCATTTTTTCGGTTTTGACCCTTGAAATAATGAAATTAAATTTTTCCCCAAAAAATTTTTTTTTTGTGAATTTTAAAAACTTAATTGCTTTCCTAAATGGGAAACATATCCATTCACTGTTGGGGGAAGTTAAATTTCCCGCTTCTCCTTTTACCTGGTTTTTGGGGGTAAAGAATAAAGCTGTTGTTCCCCTCCAAAAGACTTTTAAAAGGGCAACGGGGATAATCGACTTTCGGCTATTTGACAAGAAAATTTCCATATCGACTATCGACCCATAACGAATTTTTGACACAAAACACTCATCACTAGTTTTAAAATATTCCAATTTTTAAAATAGCTCATGAATTGCTATTTTCATTAAAAAAAAAATAAGTGAAAAGTTTCCGTTATGGGTGGAACAAAAAAAATAATAAAAGTTTTTCCCTTAAAAAATGTTGTAAGGGGAAACCCTTAAGGGCAATTTTAGGACAATTGGTTAAATTTAAACCTATTTAACCCGATAAGATACAGAAGCAAAGATATTCACAGACCAGAATGCTGCAGCAAATTACTTTCACTGACAACCATTTTGCAGCTCTCTGCAGGGAACTGAAAATTATTTGAAAAACGTTTTGGTTTTTCCAAATTTAAAGAGCTTTAAATTAAATAATGCCAAATTTAATTTTTAAATTTTACTTCCCACGTGATTAAAGCATGATAATACATGTATGGAAAAAGTCTTCAACAATTAAGTCACAACATTTGATAGAAACAACTTCCTCTCTTTTGTCGAAGTTTCTTAGACAAAAAGGGAATGACATAAAGGGGCCCAAGGTGAAATAGGTTTCTTTGGCTGAACGTTTGATTAGATAAATATCTTAGGCACAGGAATTTACCATGTGTATGTATTTAAACAATGACCACCACTTCAAATGTTCCTTCTTTGAAGTATAATTTCCCGTATTGGGGATTTTTCAACCACAAATTGAAACTGGGGCCCTGTACAGGGGTCTCACAAAATAAGTTTCAACCCCCCCACATTTTTTGTAAATATTGTACTTTATCTTATCATGGGACGACACTGAAAATACAACACTTTGATATAGTGTACAGTTTGTGTAACAGTGTAAATCTAGTGTGACCTCAAAATAACTGAACACACAGTCATCAATGTCTAAACCGCTGGCAAGAAAAGTGAGTACAACCCTAAATGAAAATGGACAAATTGTGCCCAAAGCATCAATATTTTGTGTGGTTGCCATTATTTGAAAGCACTGACTTAAAGGGGTTGTCTCACTACAAAGATTAGTTTTTAACATGTTGGGATCACTAACTAAAGATGTTTTACAAATATATATTGAGAGCTTGTTTGTTATCTGATCTTTCAGACAAAAGCCAGTAATCACTGTTGTTTACTTAAACTCAGAAGTTTCCCTGGAACTGACAGCATGAGATTTATCTAATTAGAAGAGGTCTGAATACAATCATATGAGCTCATACGCTAATTACAGACAGCTTGACCAGGAAGTGACAGAGCAAAGCAGCATTATTTCATTAATTCATCCTATGAAACTTTGAGATGAGAAAACTTAAACTCTCTTGGACATGGACTTCACTAGAGAATTACAGGTTGCTACTGGAGTCCTATTTCACTTCTTTATGATGACATCATGGAGCTGGTGGATGATAGAAACCTGGGACTCCTCCACATGTGGATGCCCCACAGATGCTCAATAAGATTTAAGTCTGAAGTCGTTCTTGATCAATCCAGCACCTTTACCCTCATTTTCTTTAGCAAGGCAGTGGTTGTCTTGGGGGGGTGTTTGAGGTCGTTATAATACTGGAATACTGCCCTGGGCCCAGTTTCCAACTGGAGAGGGTCATGCTCTGCTTCAGTATGTCACAGTACATGCTGGCATTCATGTTTTCCATAATGAACTGGAGTTCCCCACATTCAGCAGCACTCATGCAGTCCAAAGCCATGACACTCCCACCACTATGCTTGACTGTAGACAAGATAAACGTGTATTTGTACTTTTTTGCAGCTACAAATAATTGACACCATCTGAACCAAATAAATTTCTCTTGGTCTCATCAGATCACAGGAAATGGTTTCAGTAATCCTTGTCCTTTGTCTGTTTGTCTTCAGCAAACAGTTTTTTGGGCTTTCTTGTACATCATTAGAAGAGAATGTGCACTCAACTTCTTTGGTTGATCATGATGAGGTCTGTCATGAGTGGTACCTGTTTTGTTAAACCGTTGTATAGTCTTGGCCGCTGTGCTGCAGGTCAGTTTTGTGGTGTTGGCAACTTTCTTATTGCTTTGGCCATTTTTAAGTAGATCAACAATTCTTTTTTTTTCAAATCCGGAGACAGTTCTTTGCCAAGAGGTGCCATGTTGAACTTCCAGTGGTCAGTATGAGAGAGTGTGAGAGCGATAACACCAAATTTAACACACCTGCTCTCAATTCGCACCTGAGAACTTGTAACACTAATGAATCACATGACACCGTGGAGGAAAAATGGCAAATTAGGCACAATTTGTCCATTTTCACTTAGGAGTGTACTCACTTCTGTTGCCAGTGGTTTAGACATTGACATCTGTGTGTTATTTTGTGGGCACACCAAATGTACACTCTTATACAGATTGTACACTGACTACTTTACATTGTATCAAAGTGTCATATCTTCAGTGTTGTTCCATGAAAAGATATAATACAATATTTACAATCATATGAGGGGTGTTCTTACGTTTGTGAGATACTGTATTTGTAAATCATATTTCAGAGCTGTAGCCAAAGTTGAGTAGTTATGGTTATTTTAGTTACATGTACTGTATTTTGCTACTTTTTAGAGAGTAATAAAAATTGACCATTTCCCAAGAAGTTACCAAAAGCCATCTTCATGTAGAACAAGAAAAAAACACGTCCCTACACATCCCGTAGCAGCTAGATCTAAAAACACAATCAGTCTGGAAATAGATATACAAAAACAACCTAAATCTAACCCTCCTAAGACCCTTTAGCCAACTACCAAAAGCCCTCCCCTAACCAAAACAACACGTAGGAGATTCGCCCTGATAAGGGCGTTACTACCTGGAACCTATCCCTAGCTAACAATCCCTATTATTCCCTATCGTTACCCCTGCTGTATATACCAATCAAAATTACCTAAATATTTAATGATACACCACACAGCGGGAAAAAATAAAGGTTTTTTCCCCCACAATGGGGAGTATACACGTACAGTCACTACGTGGAGCGGGGTGTACAATGTCAACCCCTAGAAAATTGGGTAAAAATACCCTAGACCAGGGATAATGTAGAAGATAACAGTACATGGGACACCTAGACTGATATAGATAATACTTGCGTGTCCACCGTCACTGATAGAGATCCCCCGTGTCCTGGATGCCCTTTCCGGTATCCAGGACATGGGGATCTCTATCAGTGACGGTGGACACGCAAGTATTATCTATATCGGTCTAGGTGTCCCATGTACTGTTATCTTCTACATTATCCCTGGTCTAGGGTATTTTTACCCAATTTTCTAGGGGTTGACATTGTACACCCCGCTCCACGTAGTGACTGTACGTGTATACTCCCCATTGTGGGAAACACCATTATATTTTTCCTGCGGTGGTGTGGATCATTAAATAGTAGGTAATTTTGATTGGTATATTCAGCAGGGTAACGATAGAGAATAATAGGGATTGTTAGTTAGGGATAGGTTCCAGGTAGGGACGCCCTTATCAGGGCGAATCTCCTACGTGTTGTTTTGGTTAGGGGAGGGCTTTTGGTAGTTGGATAAAGGGTCTTAGTAGGGTTAGATTTAGGTGTTTTTTTATATCTATTTCAATAAAGATTGTGTTTTTATATCTAGCTGCTAAGTGATGTCTATGGAAGTGTTTTTTTTCTGCTTAAAGATTTGTTGTGAATCACTAGCTTTGGTATCTCAGGGTAGGTCTGGCCCTTCTATCCTCTGGACTATGTGTCTTTTTTTTATTTCATTTATAACAAGAAAGAAATGGTAATGTGCAAGAAAATAGGAGAACATAAAAGAAAGAAAAGAATGAAAGACAAAATAGAAAGAAAATAGAAAGAAAGAATGAAAAAAGTGACCATTTCCTCAAAAGCTAACGAAAGCCATCTTTATTTATAACAAGAAAGAAATGGTATTGTTGAGGAACAGAAAAGAAAGGAGAAGAATGGAAGACAAAGGACAGAGAGAAAAAAGAAAGAAAGAAAATGAGAAAAAAGTTTAGTAGTTATGGGTCTTTTATTTATTTATGTTGGCATTTTTAAAGAGTGATAAAAGTGATCATTTCTCAAGAAGCTAATGGGAACTATATTCAGTCAAAACTAAAAAAGAAATGAATGAAAGTTGCAAAAGATTGGAGTTCATGATTTTCGCCATATTCATTAAGTGTTTCAGACAGTTTTTAGAAACTTTGGTGCCACAACCGACTTAAAGGGTGTGGCCTTGCTAGAGATGTCAAAAATTGTCAGAAGTGATGTGTGGCTTAGAAAAGAAAAGAATGTAAGATGAAAGAAAGTCAAAAGGAAGAAAGGAAGAACGTTTAGTAGTTATAGTTCTTTGATTTACAGGAACTGTATATTGCCATTTTTGAAAGATAAGGAAGCAAGGAGGGAAAGAAACGGAAAGAAAATGAAAGAAAAGAAGGACAAAAAAGAAAGAAAAAGGAAAGTTTCTGTATGTGCAACTATAGTTTTAACATGGAAAATCTGATGGTAAGAGAGGAGCAAACAATCAGATTTTTTCTGTAACAAATGTCATAAAACTTTTCCATTAGACAGATACTGATTGCTGTTTCCTTTACCTTGAAAACAACCATATTTGTATCTGATGAACTCATACTTCTCCCAGCAATATCCCTTGAAGTTATAGCTATACCACATATTGCTTTCTTCCTTGTAAAAATCTTCAACATGGTGGCTTACAATTCTGTCAGATAAATGGTGCTGAGTATTATGTGGAGGCTTATATTTGTTTAGCAGTAGCGCATTCTATAGTCATATTGAAACAAATCATTATTTTTACCACCAGGAATATATTGGGTGTTTCATGATATATTGAGGGTGAGCTCAGTAAACAGAGTAGACAGACTCATTCTGCTGGCTGTTCATTATGATAAATCCCATGACGCACTGTGTAAAAAAGCAGATCTTTTGCTTGTGTTATATGATAACATTCATGTCAGACACCAATTTCGAGTTTGAAAAATATCGTTTTATATTTATGTTTCTCTGTCATGCCAAAGAGAAACAATAAAACCGTAAGTGTTAACTGTATAGTCAATAGACACATTTTTTTATGATTAGAAAAGATATACTAAGGCATTCAAGATGTACTTTGAAAATACAGAGTTTTCTCCCGAGTGTCAAACACTTGGAATATGTTTTTCTATTTTATTGTGTGTTTGGATGTATTTCAAGCATGGATGTCACCGGTAAGATTATTTATGGACTAATCTTAGTGTGATGGAATAAACTTTGAATAACGTCCACAGGGAACGTTCCCATAGTAGAGCTAAAGAAAGGAAAAGTTTTCTTTGAAGGAAAAGGACTTTGTGCTGTTAGTTTCCAACAATAATCACAAAATACAAAGTCAGAAATGGAACATAATTTAATGTATGATGCCATGTGCCAAAAAAACCCCAAAATTTTGGTCATAAAAATGAAAAACTGACCAACTAACAGAAGGGGTTGATCAATAACAGATTTTTCATACATAGCTAAATTAAGTGCATATTTAAACTGTCTTGTAATTTTTTTTTTTTTTTTAGGGTTTTTTTAGACCCCAAGTTGGGAATCTATCACAGGGGGCCAAAGAAAATACAAAAAAAAGAGGCAGAGTAAAAGATAGGGGAGCAGCGAAGGAGGATTCAGAGAATTTCTGTGAGAGAGAGCAGAGGTAGTGGTGTTGCCTATGGGTTAGTATTACTCTTTTTGGCAATACACCTTTCTGTCTTCAGCTTTGCTGTCTTTATCATTAATTTACATATTTTATTTTTTCCTTATAGTTTTTAGTGCCTCTTCACTGCTCTCCTGTTTCAGTAGCTTAATCACTTTCTTTTTGTTATGTATTGCCTCCTTTACATCTTTGTTGATCCACTATGCTTTTTCCTCACACAGTGGGCACTTAAGATGTTTTTTAAAAATGTCCCATTAATTATCTGTTCTATTATTTTTAAAGACCTCGTCCCGGTCAATGTGGTTTAGGGCCCCTCTAAGCAATTAAAATTTGCCTTCCGAAATTTAGGGGGGACATGTATAAAAACCCCCGTCGGGGCGCACCTTTCTGCCATTTTTTCCCACGAAAAATTCCGATTTATGAAGGGGATTTTAGGCGCATGCGGGGCTTAGGCCAGTGCGGGCTCGCCTATGATTCCTCCCGAGGTAGTCGCCATACTATCATGTAAAGTCCGCTTTGGCCCCGCCAGTGGTGGGGTGCAGTGGGTGACTGGGCCAGTGCGGGGCTGCGCCTAAAATTCGACTTTCCCAGGGGGTGCCTCATACATGGGGAAAAGTTCACCGGGGCCTCCCCTTTTGTGGGGCCATGCGGGACTGCACCAACATTATTCCGACTCGAGCCAGGCGGGAAAACAGCGAGAAACATTTAAACCTGTCCGTGCGGATTTTAATAAAAAATCCCTTTATAAAGGGGGAAAACTGCTCAAAAGAGCTCAAACCCCAAAAAAAAAAATACTTAAAAAAATCACTTTCCAAAAAAACTAGAACGGCGCAATATCAGAATTAGATCTTAAATTTTCCCGGGGAAAAAATAATTCAAATTCTGAAAACTATTATCATTGGTCGGCAGAAACCGCCAAACAGAAAAGGACGACAGTGAACCATTTAAAAACCCTTTGGGGAAAATATTTACCAATCAAAATCAAAGGCGGGACAGTTTAAAATACAGTACAAATCAGAAAAGAGCTGATTGGGGAGTTTTGCGGGGGGTTGGCTATCCCACCAATCAAGGGAGCTACTTCTCCCCTTGTAGTCAAAGGGAGATCGGCGCAATGAAAAACTCGCTCACACGCCGGCGCATGGAGTATGATTAAAAAAAAACATTTTTTTTAGGTGAAAATATTTTCAAAAAAAAAAGGCTGAAACCTTCTATAAACAACATCAGTTAAATCCCCAACAAAGCTTTGTCGTCGAGACCGCGCAAAATCGGGAATTGCAATATAGAGATTTGCCGGGGAAAAACAGTAATTCAAATTTTTGTAAGTCTTCTCATGGGCGGCAGAAGCCCCCAATAGAATAGGGCGACAAAACCCAAATAATCCTAGGAGAATTTTTACCATCAAAATCAAAAGGGGGGACAGTTCAAAAAACAGAAAAAATATAGAAAAAGCGAATTGGGTTGAGCAGCAGGGGGTTGGCTATCTCGGCCCAAACAGAGCCGAGCTACTTCTCCATTGTGTCTATGGGGGAAACGGGGCCGCAATCCCCGGGTCTCACGCCGTGCGCATGGAGTAGAAAAAAAACCATTTTTTTTTAAGTGTAAAACATTATAAAGATAAAGCGCTGAAACCTTCAATAAAAATAAATATTTAAAATTCCTAAAACTCTTTTGTCGCCGAAACCGGCGCTACAAAAAAAAAAAATTGCAATATAAAAATTTTGCGGGGAAATAAAATAATTAAAAATTTTTTTAAGCTCTTCTGTTTGGGCGGCAAAACCACCCCAATCAAAAAAGGAGCAAACATGGGCCCTTTTATACCCTTTTGGAGGGTATTGCCCAATCAAATAGGAGCGACAGGGACCCATTTTAACCTAGGGAAAAAATTTTGACCATCATATTAAAAAAAGGGGGTACAGTTCAAAATACAGTAAAAATGCAAAAAAAGAGCTGAAGGTTAAAGCTAGCGGGGGCTCGCCCCACTTAGCCAATAAAAAAAGCGCAAGTTTACTTTTCTCATAAAAGCTCTGGGGGGAAAAGAAATGCAGAGCGAGCCTGTTTGTAAAATTGGCAAAACCTAAAAAAATAATTTTTGGGGGGAATAAAAAAAAATAAATTTTAATTTTTCAATAAAATAATTTTTTTTTAAATTTTGGGGTGGGCCACTGTCAATAGTATGGGTTAAACAAAAATAAAAAAATAAACATGATTTTTTTTGAATTAAAATTTTTTTTCTTTCTTTCCCCAAAACCCAAATTGTTAATTTTTAAATATACGGGATCTTTACAACTTCTGTACTCTTATAAATTTGATTTGGGGCCTTGTACTGTTTATTTCCCGTTTTGCATTAAAAAACCCATAAGAGCGTCGCTCGCTTTCTCCCCTTTGGGTCCAAAAACCGCGCGCCCTTTTAATTTTACCCAAATCACAGAGCTCGCTCGGAAATTTCTTTTCCCCCATAAACTCATGAAAAAGAAACTCCGCGCTCTGATTGGCAAAAACGGGGAACGACCCGCCCCGCTACTAAACCCAAATCACCCTCTTTTCTCCCTTTTTTTTTACTGTTTTTTTTGAACTGTCCCCCCCTTTTTTAAAAATATGATTGGGCCAATATTTTTTTCCCGTGGGTTAGAAGGGGGTCCCTGCGCTCCTATTCTTTTGGGTCAATACCCCTCCATGGGAATAAAAGGGGCCCACTGAGGCTCCAAATTCTGTTTGGGCGGGTTTATGCCACCAATTCAAAGAGCTTAAAAAATTTTGATTTACGAAATTTCCCGCCCAATTCTCTAAAAATTGTTTTTCCCTTTATGTTCGCCGGTCTCGGCAAAAAATGCGTTTTTTTGGGATTTAACTGTTTTTTTTTATAAAAGGGTTTCGGGCGCTTTATTTTGATAATTTTTTTACACTAATAAAAATTGTTTTTTTATTTCATCCCTCCCCCTTTGCCGCACGGCGCGGGAGCCCGAGATTGGCTTTGGGCGCCGGCCCCTCTCATAGACTACAATGGGAAATAGCTTTCGCCCCCCCCCCTAAATTTGAGGCGGGGAAATAGCCAAGCCCTGCTATTTTAAACCCAATCATTTTTTCTTTTCTTTTTTTTTAAAAGTATTTTGAACTGTTTCCCCCTTTGATTTTTTTTGGTTCAAACTTCACCAAAAGGCATAAGGGGTCCCTTTTTTTTTTTTCCTATTCTGACGGGCAAGATAGCCAAGCCCCCCAAAAAACCTCAACCAATCACTTTTTTTCTGCATTTTTACGTTTTTTTGGAACTGCCCCCCGCCTTTGATTTGATTTTTTCAATAGTTCTCCATAGGTTTTAATAGTTCACTGTCGCCCCCTTTTTCTGTTTTCCCGGGTTTCCCTCCCCGCCCAAAATGAAAAAAGCTTTCAAAATTTTAATTTCTGTTTTTCCCCCCGCAATTTCCAAGTTTCCTAATTCCTGATTTGCGCTGTTTCTAATTTTTGGGAAAGTGATTTTTTTTTAAATGTATTTTTTATTTTTGAGGTTTGAGCTCTTTTCCGATAATGTTTTCCGCCTTTATAAAGGGATTTTTTTTTGGGAAAATTTCTCCAGCCGCAAAGGAGGTGAGCGGCGAGAATTTTTTTTTTGCATCTTCTATTTTCCTCGCTGTTCCTTTTTCGCTTCACTTCGCCTCCGCCGGTCAATTTTGACCAAAAAAAACTAGGGGTGACTTTGGAGCTGCCGACGCCCGCAAAGCGCCGCACTTTGCCCGACTCGCCCTCGTACATCCTCGGAGTTTTCGAGCGCGCCGCGCCCGCCCTGGAAATTGGGCCCACAGCGCGCTCTTTTCCCACGCCCTTGGCCCCTCCCCTTTTAAAGTAAGCGCAGCTAAAAGTGCCAAAAGCTGCCCTACCCCTGCCCGGGCAGCGAATTTGAGCCGGTGAGCCGCAGGATAAACCCAGAAAACAGGGGCCCAAAACCCTTTAAACATGTCCCCTCAAATTTTTTGTGGCTTCTCGACAAAAAAACTCTACCCGACGGGTTTAAAGGAAATATATTATTTGCGGTTTACTATTTTTTTAAGGGCCCCCCAAAAATGAAACCTTTTTTTACTCTGGAAAAGGGCCCGTTAGTCAATTTTTAAGGGGCAAAATATAAAATTAAAATTATATTACTATAATCGTACTGACCCACAGAATAAAGTTAATATGACACTTATACCAAATAGTGAATTCCACTGACAAACATGGTTCACAAAACAATGATTTCCCAATACATCATACACTATATTGAATGGAACCACTAAAAATTGTTGGGCAATATGTATAAAATTCAGCGCTAACACAGCAGTTCTAAATCAATATGGGGGTTTTAAATGGGCAGTATTTTATTAACCGTAGTATTTGGGTTTATAAATTTGGGTTTTGGGGAAAACCCCGCATGGGCATACATAACTTTTGGGACATATTTTTGGGGGATATTTTTTTTTTTTCATTTCAAAAGGGGCTGTGTTTTTTCCCCATAAAACAACAAGTTTTCATATATCTACAGAACAGGGCTACGACAGGCTTTCTGGCTCAAAGCACATCAGAAAACTGGTGCAGCCCTGTTCATACATGTCACTCTTTGACTCTGACTGCAAAAATCAAGCTTTTAAACAATTATAAAGTTAGCTCTTGGAAGGAGAAAATGAAAAAAAGAGACAATTGTCGCCAAAAACTGCTGCGTCAGTTATGGGTTAATGTTCTCTTCTCATTGTAGTGTGAAATAAACAGCACATTCACTTTATGGTTTTCAATTAGAGGTACTCTGTGGGACATCGGTAGTTATGGAGAATGCTAAACAGAGAAGACGCATGGCAGAGGTCCAGCTATTTTAGCACTAGGGCCACGTTAAACAGTGGAGACTGTAAAACCAAACTATATTTTCACGATGAGTTTTATGCAGCCCATACAGGTAAGTTAAAAAAAAAAAAAAAAAACTTAATTATGAGGAGAGCTTAAAAGAAGTACACTTATTTAGTCTTGTGAAAAGACGGCTTCAGTGAAACATGATAAATCTATATAAGTATATAAATGGCTCCTACAATAGGTATGAAGAAAAGCTATTTCATGTAAAAAACCCCTCAAAAGACATGGGGACGTTCCCTTTGTCTGGAGAAGAAAGGATTTAATCTACAGAGGAGAAAAGCGTTCTTCACTATGTGTACTATGAATCTTTGGAATAGCCTGTTTGAGGAGCTGGACACCGCAGGAACAGTTGAGGATTTCAAATAAGGCTTAGATAACCACGTACTACTAAATAATATTAATATTTATGTAGCTGTATAAAATTCTAGAACCAATCTGATGGCAATTTTAGTAACACAAATTAAATATTCATTTAGGACAGATTGATTCTTGTCTTATGGGATCCAAGTCTTTATCAGTAGGGAAAACAAAGCTTAAAAATTCCCTATTCCCCTCCCTTCCTCCACATCTTTCCCCACCCTTAGTTGAACTTAGCGGACATGTATTTTTTCAACAGTACAAAGTATATAACTATGTAACTTCTTGTATGGGCCTTGGAATCTTGCAGTTTTGAGAAAACATTTTTTTTTTCCTATAGAAACATAAATAAAAAATATTAAAACAATAGTTCATTTAAATTTACTTTAGGATATCCTCTATTGTAATTAAGTTTATGAACATTCTATAGTAGTATCATCAAAAAGAGGGGGGCACATTTATTATGTCAGTGGTACTAGAATTCTGGTGCAGTTTTTGACAAAATACTTACATATATCAATACTTAATACATAAAATACTTACATACAATGCTTTACACCACATTTATTATGGGTGTTGCCTTAGTAAGAAGGTATGGGCTTCACTTAAAATGGACATGATATAGCATGTGAATACATGTGCCAAAAACAAACAACATTTTGGTGCAATAAGTGGCATAAAGTAAGTTAGCTAATAGAAGATGGAAACTTAGACTAAACAGTCTAAACATGCACCAAATGTATCACCCCTATACTGTGACACATTTTAGGACTGTCTAATATAAGTTTACACTGTATAAGTATTAGCATTGATAATTCTGCCCCACTGATTCAATATGGAAGCTCTCTTTTTCTGTTGCTGTCTGATGCTTGTGTAGTGAGGGGCAGCACACCAGGGGAGACATTTATGAAAGAAGTAGTGTCAAAGTGAATTTTCACATCTATTTTTCAGTGTATAATGCACCTGAATCTATTAAAGTGGTTTTTGTGCGCTTACAAATTCCATCTAAAGTTAAACACGCTTCGCATGTGTGTTTGGTGCATTATGGAACTTTGGCGCATTAGTAATGCACCAAACGTGTAATTGAAATACAGCAATAGCCGGCACACAGCAGGTCTTGATGATACTTGTGGTGCAACATGCAAGATCACTACCATAGTTCCTATTCACTGACATGCTATACTAACACCTTTTATTTCTAGAATGCTGTAATGTGTTTGTAATCACTGATAACACTATGCTAACTCCGTAAATACACAACTGAGAACGAGATTTGTGGTAGATGCTGTATTGGCTTAATTAATTTATATTATTTAAAGGGAATCTGTCACATAGGTTGTGCCCCCCTTGCTGAGGGCAGCACAAGCTACTGACAGACCTGCTGTTCCCAGCGCAGTGCCCATTATTCTGTAAGATGCTGCAGTTTTAGAGCATTTACCCCTCAAATCTTATTCATGAGCAGGTGTTAGCCCCGCCCACCAAAGGCAAGCCCCGCCCACTGACAGTTATTCACATGTTTCTACCTATTCAAAGTAATAGATTTATCAGTTGAGGTAGGCGGGGTTTGCCTCAGGTGGGCGGGGTTTGAAAAAAACTGACTCTTTGAATGACTCTTCGAATGACTCTTCTGGCTGAATACTGCAGATTTGAGCATTAAATACACAAAAACTCCAGCTTCTTACAGAATTAGGGAATCAGTGCTGGAAACTGCTGGTCTGACACTACCTTGTTCTGTCCTCAGCAAGGGGGGCAAAAACTATGTGACAGGTTCTCTTTAATTTTAAATTAATTTTAGATTATATTAATCTTAAATACATTTTATAGGAGATAATTGTATACTTTTGAGATATTATATAATTTTATATTATATAATTTATTATGAGATTTATATAATTTTATATAGTTTGATAATTATCAGAAATTACTTTTATTATTGTACTGGTATAAGTTGAGAAATAAGGGACATTTTTTGCCCTAATGGCAAATCTAGTTCCATTACGACTGCTCCGACTTAGGCAGACCATATTGAAATAAGTCTGCTTGTTCGAGCAGTAATGCGCCTAGTTTTGCTGAGCCACATTCATAAATGAGTCCCATATTATGAGTGTGGTGCGACATCCCCCCCACAACGCCCCCACAGCTAAGGCGCATTACAAAGTGGTGGGTCTGGTGCATAATGCTCCAGACATGGGGAAATTAGGCGGACTAGTCAGTTTTGGCGCACTTATTAGAACATTAAAACTGACTACTCCCTATGTTTCGTTCAGATCAGACAGGAGAGTGTTAATAGGAGAAGTGTTGCATTAAAGCACCACTCTAAATTATCAAACATTAAAATCTACTTTCTCAAGAGATGTTATGGAACATTATTTCTAAAACTAATACATAAGGCTGTGCCTACCGCAGTGTTTGAATGGGTGGTGAATGGCACATGAATGGTGATTCTTTCTTTTAGAAGAAATTTAGACTTGGCTTAAATTCCAAGTGACTTTTTTTGACTCTTTCATGGGTCAGACTTGATTTCCAAGTATACTACCTTAATAGGTGGTACTAGAGAGACAGCTTTCTTTCTTTTGAAGGACAGCTTATTTACCCATATTTTTCATATATTTCATATAAGACTCCTTATACCAGCTTGGTACTTAAAGGGGTTGTATCATTTCATTAAATGGTCTTGAGAATAAGGGGACAGTGAAAACAAGTAACTTTGCAATTAGATGTCATTAGCAAAGCTGTCTTGTATTTACAGTTTTCCTTATCTTCTGTTTCTGTTTACAATGATATCCAGTGCTGGTCGGATCCCTCCTCCTTGCATTTCACTAGCTGAGAGCTTATTTACATTGTCAGGCCCCCGGTCGGCTGTATTCACAGAGCTTGCATTCCTGCCTTTCACTCAAAGTAAGGGACAGCACATTTTCACTCTGCACAGCCAGAAGAAATAGAATAACACTGCAGGGCCTCTATAATCAGAAAACAGCACAATTGTGTGTCGATCCCTGCCTCTCCTGCATAGAAGGGAGATCTGTGCCGTTCATAGAAAGCTGGATTCAACTGTAACAAATCTCCAGCTGTGAGAGGAGAAGAGATCAGTGCTCAGTCTAGATTGGATACAGCCTGTGGTATGTATACAGCTCTTACAAAATAATACTGATAGAGAGAGACACAGTGACATGTGGACTCAGAGATGAGGGGGGGGGGGTGTCTCGGAAGCCAGCATGAACAGTGAATGGGGGATGAGCTGGGAGGGGAAGAAATGACCCTGCATTTCTAGAGTTGAGAAGCTGAGAGCAGTATGAATCAGCCGAAATAAAGAAGCGATACATCCCCTTTAACACAAGAAGAAACCACTCCGCTCAGCACTCCGAGATTGCAGGATGCCAATTGGTTAACATGGTGGCTGGAAGCTTTGGGAAGGCTCCCATCGCTGCTATCTTTCCCATTTTACCACTTCGTGCCCTGGGAAAGTAGTACAAATGATTGTTACCTCTAATGGTTAAGTAAACTAGAGGGACTCAAAGTGCAAGTGAAAAAAAATGTTTAAAAATGTAAAAAAATAAATAAAAAATAAAAGTTCTATTTTAAAATAAATAAAAAATAAAGATTTCCCAAAAATTTAAAAAAAAAAAATAACAAAATAT